>CAUYLG010037016.1:0-36983 GCA_963573385.1 Cacajao melanocephalus
CACTCATAGGTAGGTGTTGAACAATGAGAACACATGGACATGGTGGGGGCATCACACACGGGGTCTGTCGGGGTGATATAGGGAAGAGACAGCAGAAGAGTGGGGAGTTGGGGAGAGAGAGCATGGGGAGAAATGCCAGATATAGGTGAAGGGGAGGAAGGCAGCAAATCACACTGCCATGTTTGTACCTATGCAACAATCTTGCATGTTCTTCACATGTACCCCAAAACCTAAAATGCAATAAAAAAAATAGAAGTAAAGACATTAAAATTGTCATTGCAAGTCTTCCCACAGAAAAAGGCCCAGGCCCAGATGTCTCCACTGGTGAATTCTACCAAACATTTAAAGAAAGAAAGATTACAATTCTACACAAACTCTTCCAAAACATAGATCAGAAAGGATCACTTCCCAACACATTGCATAAAGAATGATGAAAATGTTGTAAAAGCAGATCATAATGAGTATGTACTTTTATACTTAAGGAAGGTAGGAGACACAGGGCTCCATCTGTGATCCTTTAGGTGTGTGAGAAGCACATATTTCCTATACCCATGTTCCCATTTGGAAGGGCTTCTCTGACCAGCATCAGCCACAAGTGACTTTACTGACTCTGCATGGAGGAGACATACTCATGGGTTCTCTCCACTAAATGATAAGCTTCAGGAAACAGGTCTTGACCATGGTGCCTGTGCCTATTATTTTGAGGAATAAATTCAATTGTTGGGGAGAATAATATATAAGCCAGTGCTCTGGGGTCACAAACGGCTTCCCAGGTCATTATGGTAGGGAGTAATAAAGATACTATGTTATTGGGCATTGTTTTGACTTAATTCTCAATTTATCTCTCAGTTGATTCAGAGAGATGTAATTAAAATGCATTAATTGATTGACTTATTGATTGAAATCAGTGGAAAAGGAGATATGCCTTTTCTTGCCTCATAAAAGCAAGCCAAGGCCAGGCACGGTGGCTCATACCTGTAATCCCAATACTTTGGGAGGCCAAGGCAGGCAGATCACCTGAGGTTGGAAGTTTGAGACCAATCTGACCAACATAGAGAAACTGCATCTCTACTAAAAATATAAAATTAGCTAGACGTGGTGGTGCATGCCTGTAATCCCAGCTACTCAGGAGGCTGAGGCAGTAGAATTGCTTTAACCCAGGAGGCGGAGGTTGTGGTGAGCCAAGATCATGCCATTGCACTCCAGCCTGGGCAACAAGAGGGAAACTCTGTCTCAAAAAAAAAAAAAAATTAACCAAAAAATAATAATAATGATAATAATGTCAGTTCCAACAAAGCACAGCCAAATCTCCCTAGGCTTGGTGAATCCAGTTGAAGATTCTGAGACAGATTTACAAGATTGATTGTAATAATATCTTTTGCAAATAAAATGCAATTCACTTCCCAGCAAAATGAAAGGAGCACATTCAAGTTCCTGGTATGTTCAAGCTTATTAACAAAATGCCCAGCAGCGTTCTCTCTTCTGCCTGTCTCAGATGGTCTGGGTTACACTGCATGTCAGTGTAAGAGATTCACACAGGGAGGCAGCTGACAATTTCTTTGAAAGATCCTCCTTTTTTGAGGGCGGAGCTATTGTTCAGGATGGAGTAATTAAAAGAGTCAGATTTGATGGGGTAGATCAAGAGATGCTGACATACAATGTTTCAGATAAAGGCCTGGGCCCTGATAAGAAATTTGCCCCAGTACAGGGAGACTCAATAAACACAGGGAAATTGATAACCCCTTGTCAGGACCCAGTTCAAATCAGACGGTGTTAGAGTTCTTCCTGACCTGTGGGCAGAACTTTCATCTCTTGGGACATTGGCCTCTGTGGTACCAATTCTATCCAAGACTTCCCAGGTATGAAAAAAGATCTCTCTACCTTATTTCATTTTCAAACCATTTTAAATAAGAGACATATTTTCCTGGAATTTGAAACCTCATGATTTTTTACTGGGGAAGGTGCATTTCTCAGTAAAATGAGGACAGAACTGAAACCACATTCCTGAAGAAAGCAGGGTTTGGGGTTCCAGGATACCCCCAGCAGGTGAGCCACTACTGTGCTCTGGTTCCTGGTTCATGGATGCCCCAGCTGTGTAGATGGGCACAGGGTGTGTTATTTTGTTAAAGGTAGGATTTGAGCCACTGTGTTACTGAGGTGTGGTCTATGACTTCTGGGAAAATCCTTTTGGTTCTTTTGATTTCACAGCTTCTATATTCATATTTAGTTCTTATCTAACATAAAGAATGAAGTTCTGATGCATGCTACCCTGTGAATAAGCCATGAAAACATGAGGCTGAGTGAAAGAAGCAGACAAAAAGATCACAGAGCATCTGATTTCACTCACAGGACATGTCCAGAATAGGTGAATGTGCAGAAATGGAAAGTAGATGGGGTTGCCAAGAGCTGGGAGGAGGAAGAAAAGGGGAGTAACTGCTAACAGGTACAGGGCTTTCTTACGGAAGTATGTAATTATTTTGGAACTAGGTAGAGGTGGTGGTTGCACAACATTGTGAATGTGCTAAATGAGGCAGAACTGTGTACTTTAAATTGATTAATTTGTGTTATGTAAATTTCATCTCAAATAAAGATTAAGTGGGGAGAGTGGATTCTCACCTCAGAACCAGAGCAAGTACTTCAATACCAATGCAAAGTTACTTGGCTATTTTGGCTGCACCAACCTGAACACTTCCATCAGAGCTAGCTCCCTGAATCCCAGGATCCAATCTGTTTGTCATATATGCTCCTTGGGGAGCCTGGTTCATGACCTGACTTGGAAATGACATTGCCAGGTGCCGGGATCTCTCTGTGCCCAGTGCTGGGGCTGCAGCCGGCAGTGAGGCCTTCCCACCCCAGGAGGGCTGTGTCCTCCTCCTTTGTGATGAGAAAGAAAGTGCTGCTTAGTCTCTGGCCTTACTAGTGGTCTCTGGGGATGAGCTGGGTCTCGGTGAGCCCAGGGATGGGAAACCTGGCTCTGTCCCTGAAGCCTCATGCTGCCTCCAAAGTGGATATTTTCTCTTTGCTGAAGGGGAAGTCACCTCTATTCCTGAAACTCTTTTATCTATAAATCTCTTCTTGTTGGGGACCAGAGCTCAACCAGTCCTGCTTGGTGCCCTGGTGGCCAGGGATGGGCCACAGAGTCCTGTTTGCAGCTTCTCTTCTGTCAGCATCACGAGTTCTGACACCCTAGCCCAGGCACAGAACCACAAGTCACCCTGACGTTTCCAATGGCACCAATGTTACCAAGTCCCAAGACTCATCCTATGACCAGATTAGATCTGAGCCAGATCTGCAGTCCTCCCCTGGCCTCAGATAAGAGAGTCTAGGCAATAAGCACAGAGAAGGATGGACTGGGGCCAGACCCTTCCATTTCAACTGAGCCACTGACCTTAGGGAACTCTATCATCCTGGCAAGGAGGGAAGATTCAAACACTGGAGCTCACTTGGCACTGGTCCCTAGCATTCTCCTGAAACCCCAAGATGCACCAATATGTGACTGCAGGTCACAAGGTTGCCTGTGGAATAGTTCCAGGCATCTCATAGGCTTTTATCAGTTTGTGGAACAAGTTGTTCTAGAAGCTTCTGTGATTCGGAAGTGAAGCTTCAGCAGCTCAGGGTTGTAAGACCAGGTAGATCTCGCTGTTCTGAGACTTTTCACAATTCTATCTCTAAAGTTTCATCATAAATGCGATCTTCAGTTCAGGCTCCCATGACAGAGATCACCGACTGAGTGGCTTAAACAACAGAAGTTTATTCTCTCAGTTCTAGGAGGATGGAAGTCTGAGATCAAAAGATTGGCAGGGTCATTTATTTCCAAAGCCTCTCTCCATGGCTTGTAGATGGCTGCCTTCTCCCTGTGTCCTCACATAGTCATCCCTCTGTGGGTGTCTGTGTTCTAATCTCCTCTACTTATAAAGGCACTAGTCCTATTGGATTAGGGCCTACCCTAATCTGAGCCATCTAAACACAATTACCCCTTTAATGTCCCTATCTCCAAATTCAGCCACATTCTCAGGTACTGGGATAGTTCAACAGATGAATTTAGAAGAATACAAATCATCCCATAGCAACAGCCCTTAGATAAGGATACTGAGGCAGAAAAGAGTCAGCTACTATGAAAAAGAGCTGGGATTTGCCCCAAGAGGTCAGCTCTCACAGTCTCAGCATGAACTCTTCAGACCACTGTGTTTGATCAAGCTGTGGGATTCCAGAAGGGGTATTGACCTTCTCCTGTTTAACTTTCAAGTTGGCTGACCAACCACCTTGGTTTTCCTAGGTCTATGAGGATTTTCAGGACAAGCGATGTTCAGAGCTAAAACTGGAAAAGTCCCAGGCAAAGCAGGGTAAGTTGGTCACCCTCCCTCCATGATTCTACAATGAAAGACCTGTGATTGGTAATGTGGAGCTGAGTGTCTGCTCCTGTTGTGGATGTAGCCCAGGGTTCAGGTGCTTGTCTCCCTTGGGAAACCAAGATGCCTCTTTTTTTAAAAACATCAGTTTGTGGAACAAGCTTTGTTCCAGAAGCTTCTATGATTCAGAAGCTAAGCTTGCTTCCATGAAGAGGTCATCAGCACTTCCGCAAGTGTAACTGCACATAAAGCTCTCCATAGGCACCCTGCCCAAGTGACTCCTCTGTGTCTAACCCTGTTCCAGGAGCTGAGGAAGTTAGTGAACAACATTGTGAGGAGAATAAAAACCCAATAAATCTTCCATTCCCACAGAGGGATTCCTGCAAGAGCAAGTAAGTACGTTGCATAGACACTCAGCATGTGATGAACGAAATGTTACTGGGATGATCAGCAGAAGCTTCTCTGGAAGGTGATCCTGGGGTAAAGATTAGAAAGAGGAACAAAGCTCACAGATGTGCAGAGGCCCTATCAGGCAGCAGAACAGCATAAGGTCCTACCAGGAGGCCCTTGTGCTGAAAGAGAGGAACTGAGGGGAGGTGAGCAGGAAAGAGGTTGGGTAGACCTTCCCTAGGGCACTAAAAAGCAACTGCCCCATCCAGGACGCAGAATCTCTCAGAACCTTAGGGTAGAGGAGTTGTCTGGTGCCTCCATTGAAACCATGCTATGAAAACTGTCTGTATCAGCGATAGAGTTGGAGAACAAAAGTAAAGAAATGCACCTTTTCCCTTATAGAGCACCTGGGTGCATGTATACACACCTGGTATTGGGCACAGCATCAAGAATACCTGAACAAGGTAGAAAGAGGGATGGGTGCAAGTAGGAGAGGAGTATCCTTCAGTGGAGGATACAGGAGGGATGGATCTTCTGCAGGAGACACACTTCTCTCCTTGACTTTGCTCTGTGAGATTCCCACCAATCTTGGGATGCCCAGAAGGACCCTCTTGGAAAGTCTAACCAGGGCAGAGGGCAACCCTGACTCTCCTTCCTAGACCTGGTAAGTTACCAACCTTTGTTTTTGCAGGGTGTGCCCAGGCAGCAAATTCAGCCCACCATGGCCCAGCTTCTCTCAATGTTCTCTGAGAAGCTGGATTGAGACAAAGGGACAGAGACCCCGGGACATGTGAACATGAGCCATACAAGAAGCGAGTGGTTGGTGGGTGAACAGGTGGTCTTCATCGTGACAGTGCTGGTGGCCCTCTGTGGGCTGGTGGGCAATGGTGTGGTCTGCTGGTTCCTCTGCTCCCAGGTCAGGAGCAACCCCTACATGGCCTACATCCTTAACCTGGCTGCTGCTGATACGGCCAACCTCTCCTGTGTAACTGTAATGCCATTGGAGAAAACCCTCATGCTATATCACCAGGTGACATTGCAGATGGCCATGTTTCTGGAGCCTGTCTCTCATTTCTGTGACACAGTGGGTCTCTGTCTCCTGGTGGCCATGAATATTGAGAGCTTTCTGTGTGTTCTCTGTTCTACATGGTGCTGCCGTCATCCAAAGCACACCTCTGCCGTGATGAGTGCCCTGAGCTGGGCCCTCGCCCTTTCTTTGCATGCAGTTAGCCAGGTCTGTGAGTACTGGGAGAAGGGCTTGGAATGTGACCAATTCCATGCAGGTTTTATAATATTTCACATGGTTATGTTTCTTGTGATGGGCATGTCCAGCCTGACTTTGACCATCGAGGAGCCTGTGCTGCCTGAAGAAGTGCTCACCCATCCGGATATACCACATTGTCCGCTTTGTGGTCATCAGCTTCCTCATTTGGGTCCTGCCCTTAGTTGTCCTTGCTTACCTGCCAGGAGAAGAATACTTGACCTTTGCCTTTGACCTCCTGTTGCTGCTGTCCATGGTGGTCAGTATGGCTCAACCAGTTGTCTACTTCTTGACTGGGTTTCTTAGAAGGAAGAGGCATACTGAGTCCTTAATGGTTGTTCTCTCAAGGGCCTTGTTGAGTGAGATGGAAGGTATTGGAAACGAGGGGTCTCAGGCAAGGGAACAGCAGGTTACCAGTACTGAGCTCCTCCCACTTGGGGAAGCTGTTCCCCAGGACTGACCATGATGCCCTGTATTGGTTTGTTCTCACACTGCTATAAAGAAATATCAGAGACTGGATAATTTATAAGGAAATTAGGATTTATTGGCTCACAGTTTGACAGGCTGTGCAGGAAGCATGGCTGGGGAGGCCTCAGGAAACTTACAGTCATGGTGGAAGGTAAAGGGGAAGGAGGCACATCTTCACATGTCAGGAGCAGGAGGAATAGAGCAAGGGGACAGGTGCCATACACTTTGAAACAATCAGATCTTGTGAGCGGTCACTCGTTATTATGAGAGCAGCACTGATGGGGAAATCTGCTTCCATGATTCAATCACCTTCCATTAGGCCTGACCTCCAACACTGGGAATTAAAAATGGACATGAGATTTGGATGGGGAACACAGATCCAAACCATATCATGCCCTGTGGAGTCTGCCCCATAAGGAGGTGCTTGAGTCCTAGCAGCCACAAGACTCGGCATAGGGCAGGAAGTCAAGTGGTGGTAACAACTGACTAGAGCAAATGTTCATTGATGATTCCCTTTACCTTGACACTGCTCTAATTACTTTGCAAATATAAAACCAGGTTTTATTTTTTAACAATTCTATGAATAGATAACATTATCATTATCCTGCTTCAGCCTAAGCCAAAAGACCACTTGGCCCATTTGGCCAGTGGTTGTCGAATGACCCCAGCATATTATAACAAGCACAGTCCTTCACCATCACTCCACTCCTTGGTGATCAACCACACTTGGACTCTTGTGAGTCTGTCTCTGGGTCCTCTGCTCTATTCTATCAGTCTATTTATTCATCCTTGGATAACACCACACTCGATGTAGTTACTGCATCTTTATCATACATGTCTATTATACATGTCTAAGAAGCTGAGTCCTCCTACAAGCATCTAGAGAAGAAGAAGACGTATATGTACAAAGAATCAAAGATACAAAGCAAATTTCTTGCTTGGAAATTGTGAGTTTTATGGAAGTATTTTTTTAAAAGTGAAAAATGTCAACCTAGAATTCTTTACACAGTCAAAATATTTTCCAATAAAAAGGCAAAATAAAGAGATTTTCAGATAGAGGAAAGATGAAAGAAATCATCACTAGGAGATGTGCAGATTGAGAAATGGTAAAGGACATCCATCCAGCAGGAGAATAATGACTACAGATGGAAATCTGAGTGTACTAAAGGAAGGAGCCCTTTGCACTGCTGGACTCTCCATAAAATGCTGAATAGAAGTAGTGAGACCTGACATCCTTGCCTTGTTCCTCATCTGGGGTGAAAGCATCCAGTCTTTCATCATTAAGAATAGTGTCCACCACAATAGTCTCTAAACATTCCAAAGGACTACGAGCTGAACCTAAACTCCCTTGGAATCTGAACAAAGGAATATAAAATTGCCATTTGAAAACTGACCAGCTAATCTGGACCTCCAAGATAGATCAGCCAGTGTCCCAAAGCCACTTCAAGTACAGAAATTGTATTGCGACTACAGCTAAATAAATTTGAACCTTAAGTGTAATTTTACCACTTTTCCTCTTTATAAGTATATTTGTAAACTCAAAGCAGAGCAGAAGTGACTTTACTTTCTCAAGTTTGATACTGAGTTAACTGTTCCCTTATCTCTCGCTCTTCCCCTTCCCTTTCCTAAAGCGATAGTATACAACTTAGATGATTTTTGCTTCTGAACTTCAATAAAAAACGTAATGCCTTGTATTTTTTTTCTTTTGCAAGACACCTGTTTATCACCTTGTTTAAATGTAAATGTCCTCTATACTTTTAAAATAAATTTCCTTTTATAATTTTGAAGAAAATTATAATGTTCGCTAAATATCAACTATAAAGTTTTTGTAGGTGCCTTTTATCAGTTTAAGAAATTCACTTCTATTCTTAGTTTTTAGGAATAGAAATAGGCTGGAAGTTTTTATAAGGTTGTTAGATTTTGTCTAATGCTTTTTCCAAATGTACTGAAATAATGATGTGCCTTTGTCTTTTAATCTATTAATATGATGAGTTATACTGGCCTATTTTTAATGTTGAAACAGCCTTGCATTCCTAGGATAAATTTCACTTGGTCATTCTGTGCATATCTTTATATTTGTGTTGCATATGTGTATTTGTGTTGGATATGTATGTATTCACAGGGGCACATGTTTCTGTGTGTTGCAATGCAGTGGACCTAAAACAGAAAAAAAAAAAAAAAAAACTAAAAAAGAAGAATCAAGTAAGAGGGGTTACAGTATATAACTTTAAGACTTGTTGTAAAAGTTCAGAAATTCGGACAGTATGGTATTGGTAAAAGGCTGGAAAAATAGATGAATAGAACAGAATAGAGAGTCCAGAATACACCCTCACGTATATGTCCAATTGGTTTTCAAAAGATGTACAGCAAATTCAGTGGAGAAAAGAAAATCTTAGCAACAAATACTGTAAGAACAATTAGATATGCATATTAAAAACTTCATACATGGCACCATTATTCAAAATATATCATAAACCAAAATGTAAGGCCTAAAACTTTAAAATTTGCTTAAGGAAAAAGGTGGATATCTGTGTGATTTTGGATTAGAGAAACAGTTCTTAGATAAATGCCAAAAGCATGATGCATAAAAGGAAAAAAAAATAATTGAACTTCATCAAAATGGTATCTGTACTCTGAAAGATCCTGTGGGGAGAATGAAAAGACAAGCCTCAGGCTGGAGGAAGCATTTGCAAATCTTACCTCTGATGGACTCTAATGCAGGTTCTATCGAAAGCTCTGGGGAGTGGACTCCTTATGGCTCTCAGGAGTCAAATGGCTGCTGTGCTCAGGGCAGAAATGGGAGATGCCTCACACCCTGTCATTCATGTCCCCTGAACAGTGGTATTCAAAGTCCCCTACCAATACCCCTTCCTGCTTCCACAGACCCTTCTTTCCCCACATCTACACTGACAGGCCAAGCCCCAGGGGGTCTTCCTGGGACAGACCCCTCCTCCAGGGCACAGGGAGGGACAGCTGGTCTCAGGCTCTGGGTGGCCAGCTTCATGCTCACTCTTTCAAGGTCCACTGGGCCTGTCTGACAGGATACAGTGAGGTTGTCTGGCACGTCCTGGACATGCTGTCTGGGCCTATTCCTGAGCTGCAGCCAGAGAAACGGAGGGATGTTTGTCAGACCAGGTACCTTGTTCTGCTGGGTCTCATGGGGGCCTTCCCACAGAGCCTGGGTCTGTACACACAGTACAGAGGCCACAGAGTGGCCAGCCCAGACCCTGTGAAGTGTGCCGGGGACCACACAAGGGCTGTCTCCAGACGGCCAGGTGAAGCTTTGCTAGTTTCTCGGTACCTCATTTCTTTTTTTTTTTTTTTTTTTTTTTGAGACAGGGTCTTGCTCTGTTGCCCAGGCTGCAGTGCAATGGTGCGATCTCAGGTCACTGCAGTCTCCACTTTTCCACCCCCAGGCTCAAGCCATTCTCCACCTCAGTCCTGTGAGTATCTGGAACTACAGGTGCGTGCCACCACACCTGGCTAATTTTTTTTTTTTGTTTTGGTAGAGATGGGCCTTTGCCATGTTGTCTAGGCTGGTCTTGAACTTCTAGGCTCAGGCAACCCACCCTCCTTGGCCTCCCAAAATGCTGGCATTACAGGCATGAGCCACTGCACCTGGCTGTTACCTTTTCTTGCCAGTTACCTTAACCCCATGAAAAGCCCCCTTCATTCAAAATCAGTAAGAGGAGAAAGATGGTAAAAGAATCAATGGAAAGAAAATAGAATATAACTTCTGTCCATGTAACTTCTTTATGTCTCATTGGAAAGAAAAGCCTAAAGGGGTCCACTGGTTTCTCTTGCTCTGAGGCCTCGAGGATGCATCACACAGTGCAGTAACTACCAGCAGGGGCCATGCTTGATCACAGCGGACATTAGTGAGGGCATAGCTGGGATCTTCTGGGGTTATGGTCATGGATTTAGAGCAGAACTGAGTAAACAGGGGTGCACAGGCACATACACGCATACACATATGCACACACAGGGACACACTTCTGCACTGTTCTAGACTGCTCCCGGGGCGTCAGTCCTGGGCTGCACAGATAAACCGCTCCCCATCCACTCTGACTCCACAGGGCTCCCCTGACCCCGCTAGTCACCTGACTTTTTGTCAGTGGTGTCCTTTGTGGCCTTCTTAGCACAGGCTTGGGACCCGGGATTGCCAGATACTGAGAGGAGATGAGATGGAAAGAAAGATAAGGGAAGCAAGGGAGGGAAAGAGGAAGAGAGGGAGGGAGAGATGGAGGGAGGGAGGGAGGGAAGAAAAGAAGGGCTGCCCAAGACCAGTTACCCAAGGACGGTAGACACAGGTGACAGCAGACCCTCAGGGATGCTTTGTATGGACTGTCATGAATGTCCAATGTCATTGGAACTCCAACATTTTGCTCCCTTTCCAGTCCTCTGGGGGTCCCCGTCAGCTGTAGGTTGAATGACAGTAAATTATTGGTCTTATCCCTGGCATCTGCCTGAGAGTGGGAGGCTGCAGTGCAGTGTGGCCTCATAGCTCTGTGGGAAACTTGGCCATGATGGTCCTTGTTCTTGCTGCGGCCTCTGGGTTAAGGAGGCTATGAGAGGCTGACCGGGGTCTGGGCTGTGCCGCCCTCATTTCCCATCCACCCCAGCATGTCCAGGGTTTCCTGCTGAGAGCTCTGGGCAACTCAAAAACAGGTTATAACAACAGACTTTGTTGTGCTTTGATAAAAATAAGTGGGGGCTTTGAGGCCAAGGAAGAAGTCCTTTTCCCCAAGAAAACGCTTTCTTAGGCATTGTTGAATCTATGCTGGAAGCTCTGGTCCCACCTTGGAGCCTCCTGCAGTGGGTAGCACCAGGTTTCCTGACTTTTTCTAACCACAAAATGCAACTTCCAAGAATGGCAGAGGTAGGGATCCAGCCTCCTGGACTCTCATTTGCTTAGTTTTCTTTAGTCCTGTGTCCTGGAGCAGATTGTGGACCCTGGAAGCAGGACCCCAGTGCCATCTGCTTGGGCCTCAGGACTCTGCCCCATTGGTGGTAGGGTGGTGGCCACTTATCCAGCAGGATCCTGGCCATTCCTGCTTTCTTGAATGGATGAGGTTGGTAGCTGGTCTACCTGTTTCTGCCCCACCCTCACCCCACAAGGCCAGTTGTAGTTTGAGCCTGGTAACATTATCAGCTTGGCCTTGCTGAGCACACCGAGGCCCCGGGTATGTACATAGTGCTCCAAGGGGGCTTGCTCTGCCTTAAGCCAAGTACTAGTTCTGGTCAGGGCCACAGGGGACTTAGTCTCTTGTGTGCTTACCTTGGTTACTGCTGGGGCCCCCAAGGCACTCCTGGTTCCCCTTCCCTTTCAGGGCTCAGGTTGTGTCTGGGCTAGGGCCCTCTGGGTCTGGGAATTGTGCCTTGAGAGGGCAGTTCTGCCTTACAGGTTGGGACCGTGGATGTAGGGCAAGCTGCTGGCTGGCCTGGGCTGTGGGGATGGGGATGCCATGCTCACCCTTCTCTCCTGTGGCCTCCAAGTGTCCAGCTTCCCCATCAGGATTGACTTGCCATGTCTAAGGAGCTGTCTGGGGCTTTGGGGCAGCTTTCCAGGTGCTGCCCTAGCTCCTTCTGGGCCATGTTAGTCACCTTCTGTTATCGGATGCAGGCACCACATGCAGGAGAGTTGTCTCTGGCGCTACCTCTGGGCTATCGGGGGGCTGAGCAGGGCTGGTATTGGGGACTGGACCAGTCCCATGATCCTAGAGATGTCCAGGGCAAATATGGAAGTGATGGGGACCTAGCATTTCTGCTCCAAGCTGTGCTGTGAAAACCATAGGCCTCTGAGGTCCAGATCCATGGGGAGCTTTGAGAGGGAGTTCCAACGCAGGAATCACCAACATCTTGTGGTCTATCCTGAGCTGGGGACAGGCTGGCCACATTCTGAGTCTCCAGGGCCCCCAGAGAGCAGCCTGCTATCCTGGGCTCTGCAGAAGCTCCCTCATGTCTCTGGGCTTCGGCCTTGGGGACAGCCTAGCCAGGCGAGGGTGAGGAAAGATGAGGCTCCCGTTTTAGGAGGTCTACACCCATGGGCTGCTGGAGCTGGGCTTGTGGCCCAAGGAGAACCAGACTGTCCCCTTGGGGAAGGTCTCAATGCTGGGGGATGCCCACAGAGGCCTGGGTGCTGGGGGCACTTGCTCAGGTTTGGCTGAAAGGAAAGTAGATTTGGTTAGCTTCTCCACTGAGAACATCTTGCTTTTGCCAGGCTGGGCCCCATAGACCTGGGTCCCTGGAGTCCTCAGGGTCCCCATGTGGTTCCCATGGTCTAATGCTGAGGACACCCCTGCAGGCTGCTGATCCCAGGGTGAGGTGTATGTGCAGCCTAGGGTGGGGAAGCTGTTAAGGAACCTCAAGTCACTCCTGGGTCAGCCCACCAGGGGCTGGGCTCAGGATTCCTGCCTCACACTTTTATCCCAGGGTTGCTTAATCTGGGATTTAGCCTGGATTCAGAACTCAGATGGATGGGGCCTTAACTGTTACCTACCCCCTTGCCACCCGACATGGGGGGTTATCACCACAGTGGGTGAGACACCCTCTACCCCTCTGGGGGATTTCCATGCCAGGGCTGGATTGTTCCCACACTCAGTTGAGCTCTCAATTCTGGCTCTGGGCCAGGGTTTCATCTATGCCCTCTCCCCAAGTCCTCTCAATGTTTCAGACACTGATTTCAGGCCCTTGGAGGGGTGCTCAAGAACAAAGGGCCTCTGGTACTCTCCAGAACTGCTGGTACTCATAGATGTGGTTATGGGCTTGCACAGATGGGTCCGACCCCTCCAGTGTCCTTCTGGGGCTTTCATAGGTGAGGAGAGTAGAGGGGAGGGTCTTGCTCACATCCCATACACCTTGTCTCTGAGGCATGTCTAGTAAACCTAAGGTCAGCTTTTGCCCTAGGGCCCAGCCAGCTTGTTTTCAGAAGCTTCTTAGAGGAAGAGGGAGATGAAGGGCTGGGAGAAGGCCCAGGGAGCAGGACTGGTGAGATGTGGGTACCTGCCACTATTTATTGCCCTAGAAGGTGACATAGGAGGATACCTGGTGCTGAAGGCCACCTGGGGGTGCAGGTCACAGGGCATGCTTCTTGATTCCCCCATGGAGGCCTCAAGGTGCCTCATCACTGTGTCCTCCTCCAGGGTCCAGGCCTAGGACAACGTGTCTTGAAGGAATTCCTGCAGGCCAAACAGGAACAGCTTCAGTGGGTGTTCTAGGGACAGGCTGACTCTCTGGCTGTGAGGGGTCTGTCGGAGGATCAGTTTCTGCACCTTGTTCCTATCCCTGGCACCTTCTGCTAGGCGGTGCTGGATCCTACTGTGTTGCCCCAGGGGTCCGGCTGTGCACAGAAAGCCACAGCTGGAGGAAGGCCTGGACAGAGAAAGGCTCACCACACTCCTACCTTTCATCTGGATTATGTCAAGAGTGGGTTTGGTACCTGGGTCCACTCCCTGGCAAACCCACCAGTCCTGGTCTGGCTCTACCTCCAGACTAGAGCAGAGGGCCGTATGGACAGTGTGGATGCTGGTTTCAGGTATCACACACAAGCCAGGGATCTGTTCTGGTTATAGGATCCAGAGTCTGTCCTGCATGCTCCTTCTGGGTACAATTGGGCACCCAGGGACTGAATTCTGTGTGCTGTGAAGGCCACATATGCCACAGACTCATCCTCCAGAAGGTAGACATCCCAGAGCCTCAGGACAAGCCTGAAGGAAGTCTGTGGGAACAGCGGGTGTGGGAGGACCTGGTCTTTCCAGCCTCAGGGCCGGTGGCTTGAGCAGAGTCCACTATAGCTCAGTCTGGACTCCTGAGGCACTCTCTGTTTGGGAAGAGACCCATTCCATCCCCCATAAGGCTGAGTCAGACAAGGTCTGGCAGCAATTCATGGGGGTGGACTTATCTCAGCAGGAATGTGGCTCCCGGAATAAGGGGCTTCCTGAGGGCTTGTGGCTTCCCTGGTTCCCCCGGCTCTTCCAAGATGGGTACTGGCTCAGTCTGCCCAGAATTCCCTGGCTTCTGTTGTGTGATGCTCCCATCAGGCAGGTCCTGGCTTGTGTGCCCTGCAGGGACCTGCCTGTGCCTCCTGTGGGCTGGGGGTGAGCTGGATCGTCCTCGGGAAGCCAGACCACAGGGCTAGGGGAGCTGAGCACTGTGGGGAAGGAAGATACCCAGCCTGGGGTCTCCTTATGCATCCTTATTCCATCAATGAAGCACCACAGAAAGCAGTTTAAGGTGGAAAACTGGATGCACAACCTTTCCTCATCCTGATAGAAGGAGCAGAAGAGTTCAGGGCCCCTTGGACTTCCCTGAAAACCTCTGCATTCTCACTGCAGACCCTTCCCTATGAGGCAGAACACTGGTGGCTGGGGCTTCCCCAATGCCTCCCCACTGCATGGGCCCCCAGTGGACATACTTCCTTTAGCCCTGGCTCAGCCAGAGCTTGGCCTAGTCCCAGCACCTCTGTTCCATCCAGGTAAGGAAAAGGAGGTCAAACTTTGAGCTCATTGAAAACCAGGTCAAGGCCTGGCTGGAAGTTGGCCTCTCACCAGCTCCAGGCTTTCCCTGTCTGCCTAATCCTGTGGGACCCAGGGCCTCTGGGGAAGAGGAGGGGACTGTCCACTCACCATGTGCTTCATAAGCTCTCAGAGCACTTCTAGCAAAACTTGCTCTTGATGGGCTCGGAGACTCTGTAACTTAGAACATCTTGGGAGGTAGAATCTTCAGAGGCTCCTGGGGCCCCAGGAAGTCAGAGGTTACTCCTGAGATGTGAAGCCATCAGGCTGGGTAGTGACAGTTGGGCAGTGGCGGTTGGGCAGTGGTGGTTGCTTCCAGACCCGAAGGCCTTTCACTCTGCCATCCAGTGACCCTATCATGTGGTCTCAGCCAGGAGAGGAGGGTTGGGAATGTCCCTTGGGGCCTGCCTGGAGGCACTGTTCCAGAAGGGCAGGCCTGCCTTTGAAGCAGTGAGGGCAGGTGGGAGCTGGTGGGGTGACCAGGGGTGCTGGAGGGTGCTTGGCCTTCTCATGGATGTGGGGTCAGGCCAGGGGCACAGGACGGAGAGGTTCTGTCATCTGGGCTTGGTCTAGCCATGGGCAGGGACGGTGGTTGGGAGCGTGGCCAACTAGGAGGTGAAAGGATCAGCAGGGTGGTAAGAGTCATCTGCATAAGGTCAGGGCCAGAGGATTATGGCTCCAGGATGTGGAAAGTGATCACAGGGAAGCTGCAATCCCCTTTGCTGTTGGGGACAAGAGGCGTCTGACTTGGGTTGTGGGGGTCGCTGACCAGCACCAGGCTCCTGTGGGACTCTAAGCAGGGGATGTCCTGGAGGGTCAAAATGAGTAAGGCACAAAAAGTACCTTGACTGTAAGTCACAATTACCCAGCCAGTGTGGCCATCCCCTGTCCTGTGTGATGCCTTGTGGGTAGCTGTCCACTGTGGGTTAATGTCACATGGAAGGAGTGTGTCATCTGAGAAGGCAGAGGTCACCTGGGAGAGTACCATGCATGGCAAGCCTCTCATTGGCCAGCAGCTGGGCCAGAACCCAGATGTCTTCCTCATTCTGGAACATGAGTAGGATAGTGGCTGATGCCATGATATGGCTCATGCCCCTGCAGTAGCCTACCTCCTGCAAAAGCCAAACTCGCCATGCAAAGACTTCACCAAGGCTGAGGTCACCTTGGAGGGTTGAGGTCACCTGAGAGGGCTAATGTCACCTGAGCACACTATGTCACCAAGAGGGAAGAGTTTGCCTGGCAAGGCAGTAGTCTCCTGGCATACCTGAGATCACCTGAGGAAGGAAACAGGTCACTTGGGAGGGAAGAGGTCACTTGGGAGAGGTAATGTCCCCTGGGAAGACTAATGTCACCTGAGAGGGCAGAGATCATCTGGGAAAACAGAGGTCCCCTGGAAGACCTGAGTTCACCAGGGAAGGCAGAGATCAGCAAGTAGGACTAATGTCACCAACAAGCACTGAGGTCACCTGAAAAGACTGAAGTCATCTGAAAAGGCAGAGGTCACCTGGGAGAGCTGAGGTAACCTAGGAGGGCATAGGTCACTTGAGAGGGGAGAACTAATGTCACTCAGGAGGGCAGATGAGAACTGATGTCACTTGAGAAGGCAGAGGTCATCTGGGAGGCCTGTCACAGGTCCCGGGGAATTTAGGGTACAGCCTCTGTGCTGCTCTCCTGACACTGTGCTTCACTTGAGATGGTCATGCACATCTCAGTTTACAAGGAGCTACTGTAGAGACTCCTGCTTCAACCAAGCTCATGGGTGGCTGGGAAGGGGATAGGTGAGGACTGTTAAGGCTACCCTGACCCCAACCTCAGATTCTAAGCTGGAAAGGCCACTGCCCATGCTCAAGGCAACACTGAATCCCTGTGAAGAAGGCTGGCTTGTGAGTACCCCATGCTGTAGTTCAGTAGCCAAGGTTCTGCCCCTTTTCCACCATGGCAGTCTGAGTTTGTTTCCTAAATCAAGTCCTTTCTGCCTTGACATTTGTATTACACTTGAAATATTAGAAGTTTGTCCCAGCTAAAACACGGTAACGTAACCAAAATGCAGGTCAGTCACTTGTTGCTTGCAGAGTCCAGTTAACAGAAGTGACGTCTGGTATAAAGAAAGTGATTTATTTCCAAAACTAGCTTAGAGGAAGAAATGCAGGTGTCCTCCATATGGCTTCACTTTTAAAAGGCGGGGAGAAACTGAGCAAGGGTGGGGTTGTCCATGCTAGCTCCGGTGCCTCATCTACTGGGCAATCAGCTTGTGATTGCTGGCACCTTTGTGGGTGGGCTGTTATCGCTTGAGACAATCCCTTAGAGAGTGATAGTTCCACAGTGGGCTTGCTTGATTTATAAATCAACTGTTAATTCTCAAATTGACTTTCCAGTTGGAATGTGTAATTACATGAACTTGCACTGTAGGGAGAGTTTGGTTATGGGGAGAAAAAAGGCTATATTTGCATTTCTAAAAGCCTAAGTAGGAAGTGGGGAACTGAAGGAACAAGAAAAGGAGAGAGAGAAAAAAATAATGTCTTAGAAAAATGGGAGGTACCTGGTTACAGTAAGGAGATTTAAAAGGATTTTTAAAGAGCTCAGTGGTTAAAAGTCAGCTTAATTAAATGCTAATATTATAAGCTGTCAAAATTTGGCAAGAGGGTTATAAAGTTATAAATGTAACTCAAAAGGTAATTATCTGTGTGTAACTGTTTGATAAATAAGGCATTTAATATTATTGGTTTAATGAAACCGTTAATGGCGTTTATTCTAGGACCCAGAACCAAGACCTTCTATCATTTGTAAAAGCACTCCTTTACACCATGTTAATTATCCACAAGCTTGTCAACTTAGAACTTCTGTTATTAAATCTACACTGAACAAATGCGAGGAAGGACAGGGAGTCGTGGTCGGTTAGCTGCAATTGCCCTCCGAAAGCAGTTGACGATCATCCTTAGCCCACTCAGAATCACTGTACTGGATGTGAGAGTGCATTCATTCATCTGTCATCGAGTCAGGGTCTGCAAGACAGACTTCCACAGGTGGTGATCAATGTCTTAAGTGGTGACTCTGACATGATTGAGGTCTCAGGTGGTGACCTCAGTGTGATCAAGGTCTCACATTCCTCCAGACTATGACAGTTAAATCAGTTTGTTTATTAGGATGCTCAAATCGAAACCAAGTTGTTGGTTATGTCCTTTTGCAACTGCAGTCTTGTTTGATAATATTCTACTTGAATAACTCTTTTGGCACACTCCAGCCAAATGCCTGCTATTCTCCCATGTGTGGGTTCCTGTGTTCTGCGCCTTTCCCTGTGGTCCATACCAGAAGGAAGCAGCTAACAAGAAGCAGAAAATCTCAAAGACTTTATGAGTCTGGAACATTCTACCTAAAAATACTCACCAGTAAGTTGGAGCTGGCCACAAAGCAGCTGGTGGTCTCATTCTCCAAAAAGTGGCTTGGGGCACTGATGAAGGAGACATCACTAGTTGATACTGTCTGGCAGCCAGGAACACCCTGGCCAGGTGATGGAAGGATGATGAGGCCCACTGTGGCGGCCACAAGACTCAGGAGGCTGCTGATCAGGTTGTTCCAGGCCTGCGGGGGATCTGGTCAGGGTCTGCTCCTGAGCAGTTCATGCCCCTGGGGCACCATGATTCCACCAGGCTGGAGCAGGTTCCCACATCCAGATCCTTGGCAGGATGGGACTTCCCCTTCTGTCATATGATTTGATTTTTTTTTTTTGCTCACTTTCAACCCTTCTCAGAGCTCCCCAAGCCTACAGGCAAATGCTTGCTGAATGCATGGTGCATGAATGTGTGAATAAAGCAGAGACTCATGGTGGGACAGACAGGGGATGTGGTGCTAGTAGTTTCTCCACCCAGGACTGGGCAGGGCTAGAGGAAGAGAAAGATATGCACGGGACTGAGGTCCCATTGGACTCAACAGAGCAGTAAAAATATTGCAATGCCCACAGTGCTTGATAAATCACAGCTTCCCTGGTCCCCAAACCCTCCACTGGCTTTACCCAGCCCAGTTGGCACCCTGAGGAGGCTCCTCTTGCCATCTTCCCTAAGCCTAGCAAGAGGCCTCCTGCCTCATCCTCAGCCTGAGCTGAGGCTGGCATCAGGTGTGTTCCTGGACATGCTCTTTCCTATCACCTGTCTCTGTCTGTGTGTAGCATTCCTGCATGGCAGGGCTTGAGGCCAAGGGGCCTTCTCATCTAAGTACAACAGACATCCCCACAACAGCATCTGCCATATGGGGACAGTAGGAGGATTGACATGCTTTCCTGTTCTTTTCATCCACTCCACTTCATGAGAAGGGTGCCCTGGAAGGGGGGCCAAGGAGCGTGGGGATGTGATGGCTCAGTGTGGGGGCAGTAGCACCCAGGCCAACGGTGAATATTCATATTCCAGCTGGGGCACAGCCCAGAGGAGGGCTGAGAATCACAGCTGCACCATGGGGGACCACCTGCCCTTGAAAGCAGGAAGCTTGGGTTCAAGTTTTAGGGTGTCTAGACTCACTTTTCAAAGACCACCACCAGGGGAGGACAGGTGATGTCTGTGGTGGCTTCTGGGACACCTGGATTAGGTATTTCAGCCCATCACAAGCAGCCCATGGCACATGTGCTTAGGTGTGCCCAGCAGCCACAGGCAAAGACTCTGGACTTCTTTTCAGAGGCTCAATCTCAGGGCTGGGCAGTGATAGGGGGAGAGATAGGAAAAGGTGGTGGGACATTTCTCCACACAGCACCAGGGATTCACAACTCAGGTCAGCATGCTCTCAGAATGTCCCTTTCAGTCAGAGAAGAGGTCCCTGAGGATTGCAGAGGATGAATTTCATAGCAGCCTAAGTGGCCCTGGAACACCATGGCACCCACCCCGTCCCACCATCTGCCTCACCCAGCTGCTGCTGGCTCTGTACGGCTGGTGCTCCTGCCTCTGTTTGGGAGACTCACACATGCTGCTTTCCTGGAGGGCTCAGGGGAGGCTGAGGCTGGGGAAAAGGAAGGGCATCTGATCCTTTGAGGGAGGTCTGAGAGAATGACAGCACCCAAACCTGGCACTGCCACCTTGAGGCTCTGCTACAAGTTTCTTGCCAGCTTCTGTGTCAAGACAGGGAGACCCCCAGATCCCAAGTCACCAGACCCTCTACCATACCCACCTCTGCCCCTCAACCCATGCCTCTTAGCCTCCTAAGAGAGGCCTGGAAATGATTTTGCATAAGTTCATCAATCAGATGTGCTCCCATCACCAAACACCCCCTTTTCACTCTGCACAACATTCTTTTCTGTCCTTGGCAACACAAGAATTCAGGTAACCCTTCCTGGCCCACACCAGCAAGGGTCATATCTTTTGATTGATGCTTTTCTTGCCCAGGTTGTGGTGCACAACACAGACTGTGCTCTCGCTGTCCCCTTTCCCCTGTGGTTACCAAGGATCTGGATCTAGGAGTCAGTGAACACAAAGGGTGTTATGATGAGGCAGGATTTTCCCATAAAGCCACCGAGAGCCTGGAGAGGGTACAGGACCCTCTGCAAAATGAGGATCATGAAAGGAGTCCCCAAAATCAGTGGACCTTACGTACCTCTACAGGGCCACCGACCAAGGGACACTTGTCAGCAACCTGGAGGTCAGTTGCTTTGTCTGAACCTGGGAAAGATCCAACTGGATGAGGTTCCTCCAAAGTCCCTTTTTAGTAAATGAGGCACTGTTGTTCCTATACTCACAAGGTGCTTATTTGATTTTCTTCCCAAAATCACAGACAGCAATCAAGAAATGATAAACTACTCAGAAAATAGGAAAATGGTAAGATCGGTTTCCACATAGACAAGCACTCCAAATGTCCCTATCACTGAATAGTCACATCCTTAAACATCTCCAGGAACTTCCCCACAGGGTTGACATTGTTGGGCATGTTGGAAGCTGGGCCAAAGTCTGGTCCATATGGGGCTACAGGCCAATGTCAGGGGGAGTGGACATAGGAGGCCAAGCAACCCCTAGGATCTCATGAGGACCCAACTCAGCTGGAGAGGAGGTTCCTTCAGGGTAAAGACAAAGTGGCTTAAAGCCCAGGCTCCCCCATGGGGACCAGGGAAGAGTGATTTTCAAGGAAGAGAGGGCAGGTAAAGGTTACCAGACACTATTTGGATGAAGATGTTGGGGTTATTGAACCTTCTGTGGTGGTGGGTGGGATCCTGGAGGAAGCAAATTGATATTCAATTATTCATACCATCTTCCTCATTCAGATATGTGTAGAATAGCTGCTGATACTAGTTTTTTCAATCATGTATTATTATTTTGTGGTCTCTTTATTTTTTTCTTGATTGCTCTCACCAGTAACTTACCAAGTTTATTCAGCATTTCAAATGAGCAACATTTAGTTTTTGTTTGCTCTATTACATTCCTTTTTTCTTTGTTTATAGCATCCAATTCAATTTTTAATGAACTATTTTTAGAACATTTTTAGATTTATAGAAAATTGCGAAAACAGTCCAGAGAGTTTCCATAAATGCCAGGCCCATATTCCCGTTAGTATGATCCTTTGTTCTACCTAATGAACAATATTGATATATTATTACTAACTAAAGACCACACTTTATTCAGATTTTCTTAGTTTTGATCTAATATCTCTTTTCCATCCCAGGATATTTTCCTCTTTGTGGCCATAAGAATGTTCGAGGGAAACCAGACCATTTCATTTCTTTCCTTTCTTCCTTCTCTTGACAACTTAATTGCAGAAGCTGTCGGAATCGTTCCGACAGAACAGATGGCCTGCACTGGAGAATGTGTGGTGTTACATCAAGGAAGGGGTCTTGTGCTCAAGGGAAAAAATGAGACCTGAACTAAAACTTCCACAGAGGACAAAGGGCGAATTCCTGGAACCAAGCAAAGCAGCGCAGCATCAGTGACAAAACTTCCAGAGTTCATCAGAAACAGAGAAACTGATTTCAAGGGTCGCAAAAGAGTTTGATGTCTGGATACCAGAAAGAACAAATGCAGGCCTTTATTTGTTAAAAAAAAATACAGATTACATTTTAAGAGACAGATAATTCCACTACGTGAAAGTCCTCTAAGAAGCACACTTCCTATGTGCCTCAGGAGGGAGACCATGAAAGGGCAATGTGGGAACTGGGAGGCAGATATAGGTGAGGAGCTTTCAGAGCACCCTTAAGTCCAGCAGCATCTTGTGCTTCAGAGCTATTGGATGAGAAAAGCCAGTCAGTGTGGGAGAAATAGAGTGGGGCACAACGCCCTGCAGCATGCATCAACATGACTGTGGGATTGTGGGGAAAAGGCCAGGAAGGGTGACAAGAGATAACAAAAAATGTTATTCTATAGTTAAGCAAGACATCTTCTCACAGGGTAACAATATGCCATTGGTTTTGATTTTCAGTGCCTGTCTTAACTAGGATCAGGCAGCAAAACAGGACACAAGCGATTGAGAGTCCAGAGGCCTCCATGCCCAGAGACTGCATATTCACATGGTAAGTGACCAAGAAACTGTTACGAGGATGAAACTGTTATGAGGATGATTGTTACAAACTATCTTTGAACAAAGAAAGTGAAATAATTGCATACAGAACACCAGCCCTTGGGACCACTCTGTTTGAAAATCAATAAGAATGTGCATTCATAAAGTGAATGTGGCAGATGAGATCAGATCAAGGGAAAAGTACTGTGAAGTTAAAGTGATGGTGAGCTCATGGCAACCCCAAATCTGAGTCCTGAGACATCAGTCAGTGCACAACGTTGATCTGATGTGTGTCGAAAAGACAGGTAGAATCTCTCATACCTGCTGCGGTCCCTGACAGGTGATAATGCAGGTGAAATGCGGACACAGAAGTCCCAATACATACTCATGCCTTGTAATAGGGGGGCACTCTTTTCAAACTATCAGGGCCAGGGCCAGGCCTTTCCTACTGAGGTAAAGAAAAGGCAGTTACTGGCTTCTCTCTGCACAAATTGTATTGGAACACCCCTCAAGGGGTGCTTTCTTTGGGAGTAAAGCATGGTGAAAGCTTTTGTCTGAAGGATTCTCTGAATTTGATCTTGATCTTGTGTTTATTAAGAGTAATGTCATGAAGTTCAGCTTGCTAGAAACTGACTCAGCATATCCGACTTGGAACTGGGTCTACTCCTCGCAAGACCCTATTTCCTATCCCTAGGATGAGGGAGCCAGGGCTATGCTGAGCTCTGATCAGAGTAAGAGAAAGGAGCCTGATGGAGAGAGGAAGGACCTGCCTGGGCACATAAAGCCACGGTAGAGCAGCTGACCACGTGATAAACCATGGGATGCTCAGCTGTCTGTCCCCACAGTTAGAAGCCACTCATTGGCCAGAGGTAAAACAAGGAGCACGCGGAAATCTTAATCAAACTTGCTGAAGGTCCAGCAACTCCCAGAAGTCCAAAAGACAACTCATAGCCAGAGGACAGAGAAGAAGATTCCAGACCATTGGTCCACAGAGGTGTCACCTGTCCTTTGTCTGAGCCTCACTGCCCCCTGACCTGCCCCTTCCCCCAGCAAGAATGGCAGAGGTAAGAGAACTGTTCTCTTTACATCTAGTTCTCTTTTTCATCTCTGTAATTCAGAAGAATGTTTTAAAGGATTTTAGATGTGTTTCTGCCCAGGGAAAGAACATTAACAGGACAGTGCAGTCCTTCCTTTGAGGACTGGGGGCTGGAATCTATCCTTGGTTATTCATTTTTATGTGGGTGAATTTTGCTTTATTGTGGTAAGACTTCTTGACACAAGATACATTATCCTAATAATTTTAAGTGAACAGTAGTGATCTTTAAAAATGCAAATCCTTGACTGGGTATGGTGGCTCATCCCTGTAATCCCAGCACTTTGGGAGGCTGAGGTGGAGGGGATCTCTTGAGCTCCAGGTGTTTGAGACCAGCATAGGGCAACACAGGGAGACTCCCATCTCTACAAAAAAAGAGAAAAACGTTAGAAAATTAAAAAAGAAACCTAGCCAGATGTGGAGGCACATGCCTGTGGTCCCAGCTACTCAGGAGGCTGAGGTGGGGGCATCAATTGGGCTGGAGAGGTGGAAGTGATTGCACCACTGCACTCCAGCCTATGGGTTACAGAGTGAGACCTTGTCTCTAAATGAATGAATGAATGAATAAATAACTAAATAAATCCAGATATTATTATTCTATGAGTTTAAAACTTTCCAACAGCTGGCCATTGAATTTAAAATTCAAACTTCTTGTCTTGGCCTATATAATTCCACAGGTGCCTACTTCTCTAAACTTATTTCTCTCACGCTTTCCTTCCCTAAACTTCAGCCACACTGGCCTTCTTTCTTTTCTTCAACTATATGACTGTCCTTCCTATGGGACCTTTGTACCCATAGGTGCCCATGATATGGGGCACTCTTCCTCTAGATAAACCCAGGATTGTCTTCCTGAAAAAGCCAGGAAATATTACCAACTCAGAAAGGACCAACCTAACTGGCTCAGTCTCTTTCTCGTTTTCCTTAGGGTAGTCCATTCCAGGGCCACTTTTTTTCCTTAAGAGTAGCAAGCACCATCTGAAATGATCTAATTTACTGCATTTGTTTATTAATATTCATCTGCCCCAACAGGATGATATTTATTTATCCATCTCTTATTATATACTCAGCAGTGCTCTAAGCACTTACATGCTATCCACCCATTTAATTTTCAAACCCACAAGTAGGTATTACCAGTATTCTAATTTTGCAGAGGAAGTACCTGAGGCTCAAAGAGATTAAGCGGCTTCAGCTCCAAAAACATTTCAGTACACTAATGTTGACTATAGGCCACTACTACTGTTGTGCAGTAGAGCTCTAGTACTTATCTATTTTGTTAAACTGAAACTTTATGCCCACTGACCACTAGCTCCCTACTTCCTACCCTCCATTCCAGGGAACAGCCATCCCACTCTTTGCTTCTATGAATTTGGCTATTTCAGATACCCCATTTAAGTGCATGGAGTATTTATTCTTTTATGACTGGCTAATCTCACTTACCATAATGATCTCCAGATTCAACTATGTTGTAAATGGCAGAATTTCTTTTTAAGGGCTGAATACTGTTCTATGGTATGTTCACATAACATTTTCTTCATTCATTTTTTGATGGATATTTAGGTTATTTCCACATCTTGGCTATTGTGAATAGTATTGCAGTGTACATCAGAGTGCTAATATTTCTTTGAAAATCTGATTTTAATTCTTTTGGATAAATATTCAGAAGTGGGATTTTGGGATCATATGGTGCAATTCTATTGTTAATTTTTTGAGTAATCTCCGTGTTTTTTTCACAGAAGCTGCACCATTTTACATTTTCACCAACAATGTGTGAGTGTTCCCTTTTTCCACATCCTCATCAGCACTTGTTATCTTTTGTTTTACCATAATGGCCATCCTAACAGGTGTAAAGTGCTATCTAGTTGTGGTTTTGATTTGCATTTCTTTGATGAGTCACCTTGGCTTGTCCTTGACTGGAGACACATTTTGGAAACTGATGGCACTCTCTGTTAATGGACATTTGGGTTCTTTCCTCCTATTCTCCCCTGAAATGGCTCTTCCCAGGTCAGTAGGAGGAAGAGTATGCCCTTGGTGCTGCAGGACTAAGATTAAGCTCTAGTGAAATCTGTAACATCTTGTTGAACATTCCCATGGATCAACTGTAGTGCCTCATTTAATGATTTTTCTTTGTTACAGAAACATCTTGCTTTAGTGAGCTTAACTTCTCTGACAACTTCATCTATGAAGCTGTCTTAAAGTATAAGAAGTCACTGTCAGTGTTCAGGGTCTTTGGAAAGGATGGTTTGATTTCCTTGGGCCCAGAGGGTTTCACCTCTCAAACATCCTAAGTTCTTCAGTGTTCTGGACTCCATAGTGGGGCATCTAGGGTCATCAGCGCTGATTCTTAGAGCCCTGGCCAACTCAGCAGAAATGTCCAAGGCTCAGAGAGTGGGCCCTGGACAGGGGATGGTGGTATCTTCCAATGAAACAGTTCCATTCATCTTCCTGAGACAGGAAGGTGGCCAGGAATCTCCCCAAGGAAGACACATGAGATCTCCTGTATTCTGTGATCAGCCTCGAGGTACCACACCTCCCCAAGGTGAGCAGGTTTTTGGCTGAGGGTGAATGGTTCATATCAGTTCTCCCTTACTCTGGATGCATTGACTGAGGTGTTTTCATGCTAGGCTCTTGGCCTCTGTCTCAGAGTCTTGAAAAAAGACAGAGCAGAGCTCTCCTGCTGACAGTTCATATCTGCACTCATCCAGGATCTTCCACTTAAACGGGCTCTCAGCATCATGGGCAAACTTCCAACATGTGAGTAGATTCACATCTGGGGCTACATCTTTGATCTTCTGCAAAATAGTGATAAGGATTTCAGTGGTTGAAAGAGGAAGCTATGGTTAGGCCCCACCACTCCAGGGACAGCAGCTCAGTGCTGCCTGAAGGGACCTGGCTGCCCCTTTCTGTACACCGATGGCTGAGATCAGAATACCAACGTTGAATATGGCTTATAAGCCCTTACCTCTCTAGAGTTGCAGGGACCTTTTTGGGGTTTACTAACTCAACAGTAGAAAAATAGTTATTGAGCTCAAGTTGCATAAGATGACGTCTCTGGACAGGAACATTAAGGATTAACAAAGCAGATGAAGCCACTTGCCCCAGAGTGGAGAACTTGGTGGGCCTGTCTGTGGCTCTCTCTTTCCGGCTGTCACCCAGCTGCTCTAGCAGGTCACTCAAATCTCCATGTCCTACTAAGAAGCTCCCCTCATTTATCCCACTAGGAAACACCCATTACCCTTATCATTTCCTATCCACTCAGCCCAATTTATTTTTCTCATAGCAATTATCACAATGTAAACCCAAAGAAGATACAGACAGTTCTGCCTTAGTCACTGTCTTATCCTCATGCCAAAGATAAGTTTGTGGCAAGTGACATTTGCCTACTGAAGAGGCATTTTCCTGCTGAGTGGAGATGATGAAATGGTCTTTCAGGAGCTTAAAAAAGGGAGGTCTAGGAGAAGACCCCAGTGTGTTTCACAGATCCTAGAGCTGGAAGCAGAGGTCAGAGAAGCCTTGCAAAGTCTGCTTCCCATTCCAGATTCAATAAAAATAATAATTATTAGAAGTAGTTTAAAAATAATAATACTAATAATTATTCATTATAAACAAGATATAACAGTACTTATTGTTAATCATAATATAATCATAAATAATATAATTATAATGAAATATAATTACATACAACTATTAATCACAAAAATATTTCTTATTAGCATATTGTTATTAATATACCATTAATAGCATATTCATATCATATAAATAATACAGTATAACAAATATATTAATATATATTGTTAATATATTAATATATTTACATGTATCAATAATACATTAATATCTTAATATTATAAGCATATTGACATTATTAAAATGTACAGATGAACAATTTTACTAATATTATATCAATATTAATGATATGTTATTAATAAACTGAATAATGTTAATATCAATTAATATTGATGACCAAAGACCCACCAACATGGGTTGTGTTCACATCAAAACTGTGACGAAGATAGCCCAGATCATCATAGAAAAGTACTACATGTGCCTGGGCAACAACTTCCATACGAACAAGCGTGTGTGAAGAGATCACCATTATCTTCAGCAAGAAGCTCCACAGCAAGAGAGCAGGCAATGTCACACATCTGGCGAAGCAGATTCAGAGAGGTCTAGTGAGAGGTATCTCCATCAAGCTGCAGGAGTAGGAGAAAGAAAGGAGAGACAATTATGTTCCCAAGGTCTCAGCCCTGGATCAGGAGATCACTGAAGTAGATCCTGACACTAAGGAAATGTTGAAGCTTTTGGACTTTGGCAGCCTGTCCAACCTGTAGGACAGTGGGCCTACAGTAGGGATGAATTTCAAAATACCTCATGAAGCGGTTTGAATCTTTCTGCAATGCTGTAAAACACAGCACTCACTGGATTTTATTTTCAGTATACCTAGGACAACAGCAATAAATAAATAAATATTGTTAATGACACATTATTAATAAGCTAAATAATGTTAATGTTAATTATCAATATCTTTGATAGCACAATTGAGAATATATCATATTAATATATTAACATAAATATATAATATGAATATATTAATGACATCAATATTAGTAACATGTTAAGATAGCAATATTATATTAATATAATTTATTAATAAATATATTTACATGGTATTAATATGCTAGTCTCTCTATTAATATATTTACATAGTATTAAAATGCTATTCTTTCTATATTAATATTTATATTAATATTTTTAGGCCTCTTTTGTATTTGTTGCACCCTAAGTCTGTTCATTTTCTTCTCTTCAGCTGACATTTGGAGCACAGCAGTTGATCACATTCACACAGACACTGCCTGAGCCTCACGTCCCTGGAGAAAGGTAGATTTCCTTATTTTCCAGGTCAAGTCCTGCCAGCCATAGAAAGGACTTCTTTGGTGCCAACTGCTGTGAAATGCCTGTCCTGGAAATCTCAGTGCTCCCCTGTACCTGTTTGAGCCCAAGGCGGAGCCATACTGTGGCATTGCTGCATCTTGCATGGCTGCCCAAGGATGCCGCAGGCCTGGGTTTGAAAGAAATGAGACACTAGTTTCTCATGAGTAGAGCCTGGATCAGACACAAATCTCCATTCTCGATGCTTAGTGACTCATTAGTGCCCCAACACAACAAGATATTGGGTCTATGTGGATAGGCCTGGGGCATCCTCTACAACAGGAGATGTGTTGGGGGAAGGAGAAAATATCATAAATTCATGGGGAGTTATTTGCAGAGTGGATATTCCCGTCCACTCTGATATATAGTTAATGTTCAGCTGTTTCTAAAAAGGACACCCAACAATGGGTATTCTATTCCAGTTTAGGAAAATGTAGAGGCAAGGGGTCTGAGGCCCAAGGACACCACTAGATGGACCACTCCCCTGACTGCGGTGTTGTGGCCCACTCAGGTCGCAGCACGCCATGGCCTGGGGGAAATGTTTACTGGTTCAGCCAGAGAGCTGGATGGACAGCGTTTGCTGAGTCACAGATATCTCTCTCATACAGTCTTTGTCTCCACAGTGGTGACCAGGAGGCACAGAACCCAGACCTGCTACCTCAGCTCTGTGGAGTCTTCCTCCAAAATGAGACGGATAAAATTGTACATATGCTAATGAGCATGGAAGTGGGGCAGCAGGACCTGCCCTTGAAGATCATTGCTCCCACAGCTGTGCTGATCTCCCTCTGTGGGGTCTTCTTGAATGGCACTGTTTTCTGGCTGCTTTGCTGTGGGCCCATGAATCCCTACATGGTGTATATCCTCCACCTGGCTGCTGCTGGCGTGATCTATCTTTGCTGCTCGGCCGTGGGGTTCTTACAAATGATTCTGCTAACTTATGGAGTTGTGTTTTTTATCCCTGCTTTCCTGGCCATAGTGTCTCCCTTCTCCTTTGAGGTGTGTCTCTGTCTCCTGGGGGCCATCAGCACAGAGCGGTGTGTGTGTGTCCTCTTCCCCATCTGGTACAGATGCCACCGCCCAAAATACACATCTACTGTTGTCTGCACCCTTATCTGGGGCCTGTCTCTTTGCACCAACATAGTATATTCACTTTTCCTAATTTACTGGAAACATGTAGAGGCATGTGTCATATTTCTAAAGATTTTTGAGCTCTTCCTTGGTATCCTTTTACTTGTGATGTGTGTGTCCAGTCTGACTCTGCTCATTAGACTCCTGTGCTGCTCCCAGCAGCGAAAGGCCACGAGGGTCTATGCGGTTGTGCAGATCTCAGCTACCATGTTCCTGCTCTGGGCCCTACCCCTGACCGTGGCATCCTTCATATCAGATTTCAAAACGTTGGTCACCAACTCCTACATAATTTCTTTGTTCCTCATTATAAATACCAGTGCCAACCCTATCATTTATTTCTTTGTGGGGAGCCTCAGAAAGAAAAGGCTGAAGGAACCTCTCAGAGTGATTCTCCGACGGGCATTAGCAGATAAGCCAGAGCTGGGGAGGAGCAAAAAGGCAGTTGGCATCGATCCGATGGAGAAGCGGGACTCTACTCAGCATGTGGAGAATCTTCTTCCCATGGAGCACCGAGTCAAAGTGGAAACATGATTTTCCACATGTGAGTAGGGGACTTTTACACACATAGTAACCCAGCCTGTTCTGCCTCATAAGACTGCTGCATGAAATCAATGCGTTGTTCTAATCAAGTACAGCTTTCATAGACTTTCAGAACAACCCCTTGCTGTTTGTGGTTGGAAGAGACATTAACTTTCTTTCTAGGCAGTATACCCCATTTGAATGAGCTCTGGTTCCAACAATAAGGGGAATGGGACCCAGTGAGACTTTCCTGGTATCTGTGGAATCCCAAACAGGGTCCATAAAAAGGCCATGCATTATTCTCTGTCATTATCCTGGAGCATCTTCCAAGTCCAGCCATAAATTTTCCTCCCTTTGTCTATCTCCTCCTTAAATAGAGCCTGAAATTATCTGTACTACCTGATTCCCTACACCAAGAACCATCATCACATAAGAAGTAAGAGCCAGGGTTTTGCACCTAGATTGCCTTTGTCCAAACTTTGGCTTTCCCATTCAAAGCATGTCATTGTGGGCAAATTACTCTCTGTAAGTCTGTTTCATCTTAGGCAAGAGGAGGATAAAGTTGGTATTCAATATGCATGGTTGATGTGAGGATTAATTAACCTTATGAATATATAGGAGTCACTGGATTTTATTTACAACATGTGTAATAATTATTTAGTGAGGATGATGTGTTGCAGTGTGTTGAATAAACGTACAAAAACATGAAGTTGTATAATGTAATCCCTCCTCACTAGGTTAGAATTACAACCAAACTTTTGACTTTGAAGAAAATAAATTTACCTCATCCCTTCTCCAACTTAATACCATTTAATTTGCCATCCTACTTACAAAACTCTTATACTGGCTTTCTTTTGTTGAATGGCACATATTCTTTTTGCAAATTTTCTTCTGTGAGGAATTATGTCATTCACAATTTTTCTTGTCTTTGCCTTTTCCATGTTTTATCTCTAGTTAAAAAGGTCAACTTGAAGAGCATCCCTATGACCACATTTGCTGTGAAATCTTACTGATCTTTTATTTCTTATAACATTATTGTAATTTGTAATGGCTCCACTCTTTTGGTCTTATTTTAAACCGCTTCTAGAAGATAAGAAATTTTATGAGGTTGAAGTCATTACTTCATGATTCAGTTTCTGTGTTCCAGAGTTTGTACGTAATAAGTTTTAATAATACTCCTTTGTAATTTGAATAAAAATTGCATTCCCTTTAACTACATACCATTTATTTAAGCCTTATTAATTTTATGTCTATGATTTTAGACAATCCTTCAAGGACTAGAATTGGCATTCTATAATATTGCTTTATATATATATATGATATTGCTTTATATATATATATGTACACTTTAAATTCTAGTTATTTACATATATTATTTTACTGGGGTCAAATAACATAGCCAACAAAATGTTATTGTTAATGTTACTTGGATTTCTTTGAGATTTACTCTGCGGCTGAAGACTTGGTCAGTTTTGTCTACCATGGTGTTTAAAATAAGGTGTAATCTCCTTTTAAGGTGTAATTTATCAAACAACTTTTAATTTTTTAATGATTTCTATATATGCTTACTCAATTATGTGTACATGTTACTCAAAACAAAGAAGATTCGTTCAAGCCTGATATTAGAATATATGGTTACCTCTTAATTCCCTTATTGCACCATTGTGTAGCTCATGTCTCATGATGCTGTCCTTTCAGAAGCATGTTAAGGAGGTGTCAGAGTGAAGGAAGGGGCATGAGGCTTCTCGTGGACAGGTCTTTGTCTCTCCATTTCTGTTAGCTCTCCACCTATCAGCAGATTAGTTCTTTTCAGTTGTCTGAGCTGCAAATAGAATTTCCAACATTTCATTGGTCACTTCGCTTTGGTTATGATTAAAAAAAAATTGTTGTCATGCACACCATTTTTATAAATTTGAATTTGTCAATCTTTTATGGCTTAGGTATTCTGAGTTATGATTAAAGAAGTTTTACCTACATCAGACAATGTAAAATGAATCTATACTGTCTTAGAATACTATTAAATTATTTCATTTGTAAACATGCAAATATTTGATCAATTTGATTTTTTTTACTGGTAGATAGTGTGAAGTATGAGCCCAGTTTCATATTTTATGTCAAATGGCTAAAGCTTTCAACCTTGCTAGTCATCACAAGCACTGCATAATGAGATATGATTTTCTACCGCTTTTATTAATAAGCTTCAATGGTTGGACACACAGATGAATATAGAGGATTTAATATCTTCTGCAACCAAAGTAGAGAGTTAGTTATTACTTTTGTTGGGGAAAAATTGAGTATTGTACCTTAAAATTATAAACACACATACACTTATAATGAACGTTTAAAGTTTTATTGCTCCATTTTTACAGGGCCAAAATAGTGTTACCTAATTATGTCCATTACAGGGTGTTTATTGAAACAATACTGGTTTTACCTGCTTCCAAGGCAGAGAAGCCCACTGTATCTATTGTAGAGATGCAACTGGGAGGGACTGGGTGACTGAGCACTTTCACACCTCTAGCTGTGATGCAATTCTCCAAGGCAAAGCCATTAAGTAGGACTTGGCAGGAACTGGTACCCATAGCTAGGAACAGGAATCTTCTCACACACACACAAAAATTACATTGATAAATATGTTCATGAGATTGTTTCCAGACAATTTGTAAGAGAGAAGTTTTTAATAAAATGAAATTACTACTCCCCACCTCTTAAAATTAAAAAAAAAATGAAATAAAACCAAACTAACAAGTGAAAAAACCATGACAAAAAACATGTTCAGACAAAGGTGCAAACCTGAACTCTGGCCTTTTACCAAAAGAAATGGGATTGTGAAATATGAACAAGCATTAGAAGGGTGTTTCACCTCAAACACCCAGGTATGACCACAAAATAAACCAAATAAGGAAAATCTCCCAGAGGGAAGTTCCAGTGTCCATGGATGAATTTCCAGATAGATTAGGTGAATTCTTCCAAAGAGAAGAACATGGAACTGTGAGCCTGAAGGTGATGGACCTTACTTTGCTGAAAAGTGTGATTCTGTCTGTTCTTGTGCCCAAGAATATATAGCTGGAAAGGACACTTACTGAATTAATGGAATTAAATGCCCATCACTTGGGTGCCTGAATGGAACTAGAGGCAGTAACAAGATGATACTAGGTATAGTTACTGACAAAATAATGACTGCGTTTTGCATAGATGCTAATATTTTAATTTTAATTTGGACAAGTGAGGGAGGTGTATATAATTTGGGGGTAGGTAAAAAAGGCCTATGTGTTAGAAACATTGAGGGCACTGCTATATCTCATTAGAGGGCACTCTAATGAGATGTACCAGGACATTCCACCTGGTATGACTCAGAAGAGTTTTCGCAGATATAAAAAGAGAAGGAAAGGAAGTTCTTTTTTCTTGTATGTCGTATCATATTCTGAGTATGAAGTCATATCCTAAGCATTTGGAAAGCATGCCCAATGAGGAATGAGAACAATATTCTGAAGATGCCAGAGGTGAAAGTGGATAATTCTAATTTTTTCAAGACATTATGTCACTGACTTGAATATCTTGCAGCAGCCCTATCTATAGGTTTCTTGTACTTCAGTATCATACATCACTGACTGTTAAAATTAGTTGAGTTGAGCTTCTCTTCATTTCGCAGCCAAAAACATTTCTAACTGGAAATATTTTCTTATCCTTGAATGAAAAGACAAAGACAGCCTTCTATGGGACTACACAGCAAACTTGAATCCTAGTACTAGACAAGCTTGCCTCACACATCAATGCCTATTGTCATTAAACCAGGGCTTAGATTTAGGTTTATAAAATTATCTATGTGGCTTTTACTGTGATAGAAGGAAATAGTGCTAGTTCCTCAAGATAGAACAGCATAAGTGATACACTATATGGGGGAGACCAATCTTATTATGAGTGCTCTGCGGAGAAACATCCCTAGATAGAATCCCAAGTGTGTTTCAGATACATGATTATAGGCCGTACTTGAGCCTGATAATCACCAGTATTATGTATCATGAGAGAGTGGGAACAGAGATGTGGTATGGCCACTGAAGTGGGGGCAGCTTGGTTTGCTACTCAGACCCATTCTTCACCTCTCTTCACCACGCTTAGTGTTCCAGGATGCTGGTCCCAGTAAACAGCATTAGAGATTTCTCATCCCTAGTTCTGGTTGGTCTTGACCAGTGAAAAGTATGTAAAAATGCTCAAAAGGCAGGAGATTGAAGTCAACCAGTTTGTAGCCAAATTACCATGAATTTTTCATCATTGTACCAAAGGCCAGAGCTCCTTAGGAAACCTTTCCATTAAGTGACTACTTTCAGGTCTGGATCCCTGCACCTTGTCTTATCAGCCCTCTGTAACTAGTTTTGGAGTACTGTGGAGAGTTTTCCTGAAAAAGTATGCTGAGCATAGTTTGGGTAGGAACCTGATGCCAAGGTCAGCAAGTAGATGATCAATTCAAGATCAACTTAAAGGAAGGAGTGACAAGGATCTACAGTCTTTGGTGCATCCATCAGAGCTTGGAGGGAGAAGATGGGGTCAATAAAGAAGTCAACAGCAGGAGGTGGCATTCTGAGTCCTGGAATTTCTGGAGAGTCTCCCTGACTTTCCTCACTGCCTCCATGTGAGGTAGGATTCCTGAGGATCCTAGCATGGTGAAATCATGTCCCGGGGGAGTCTCATTAGGCACATACAGAGGATACTGATTCATAACTTTACCACACAGTATCTTGAATTTTCCACAGTATTTTCTCATGGAAATTTTATTTTTCTGCTACAATGATTCCTTTTAGAGATGTATGGAAAAAAGTAAGAGATGTGGAGTGACTTCTGTAATAATCAGAAGGATAGCAGCAGGAATAACCCCTCACCAAGGTTCACACCAACATCTACATGCATGTATACCTTGTGAGGGGTCTCCCTTTTCAACCTCTGGTCACTCTCCACTCACAGCATCCTCTGGGGAAATACTCTGAGGGTCCCCCTTCCTCCACACTCTCTTCTCTTAAGGCTCACTACAAAAAAGTAAATGACAGGGTGGGAGTTTTTGCTCACATAGAAAAGGAAGAAGGCAATGCAAAATAGACGGTCTATCTGTGTGAGCAGAAACTTCTACAAATGCCTCTTCATGCCAAAGGAACAGCACAGAAGGGAAACATGATGCCTATGAGCATGAGCACAACCCCATCTTCTTCCTCGAAGCTCTGATGATTGTACAGATCCTTGTCACTCCTGTTCTTTAAGTTAAGTTTGCGACTGCACACTGCTATTGGGTATAGCACTGGACTCAGATAAACAGAGTCATGATGGTCACAATGTGTTGTGCACATCCTGAGGATAATGATGGCAAGAGAAACAGCAATGGATGCTTTACAAAGACATTTATAGCCCAGTAACAAGCAGCCCATCTCAACAATGCAAAGGGAAAGCACTCAATCAAGGTCCAGACAATGGTTGACAGATGCCATGGATAAAGGTGTGTGTGCCAGACAAGGCAGAGAACACACAGGCAGTGTTGGCTGTTGACAGCAGCCAGGAAACCCAGACCTGCTGTTTAGGAGAAACATGTCAACAGACCCACAAAAGTAAGGCTACAAAATGAAGCCCAATGGCAGCACCACCAAATGCCATGACAGTATGTATAGAGGAAATCAACATTGGTCAAATTAAGAGATAGGCAGAGAAGAGATGTCGTTTCATGTGGAAGCCCAGAAGCCAGAGTACAGTTGCATTTCCTCTAGTTCAAGTATACAACAGAGCAACAAACCTTGGAATAGGGTAATGGCCATGATGAGAGGCTGCTTCTCACAGGTGATATTTTCACAGTGGACTCTCAAATGTACAACATTTTAGTGCCATAATTACCCAGATGAGATTGTGGGATGCTGCTCCATGGCAGTTGAAACTCTGCTGGGGTTTGTGTGCCTGTGGATAAATGGGATGAACATCAATTACTGGGGTATGGGTGTTGGGAAGCTTTGCCCCATCTCATGATTCAAGACATTGCAATTGTTCATGCCTGTAATCCAAGAACTTTGGGAGGCTGAGGTGAGAGGATCACTTGAGCCCAGGAGCTTGAGACATGGACAGCATAACAAGACATTGTCTCTACAAAAAATGAAAAAAAAATTAGCTGGGGATAGTGACACATGTCTTTAGTTCCAGCTACAAAGAAGGCTGTGGTGGAAGGATCACTTCAGTCCAATAATTTGAGACAGTGAGTCAAGATTATTCCACTCCAAGCCAGTCTGGGCAACAGAGTGGGATTCTGTTTCTTAAAAAAAACTTACAAGTGATGTGAAGGACCTCTTCGAGGAGAACTATAAACCACTGCTCACGGAAATAAGAGAGGACACAAACAAATGGGAAAACATTCCATGCTCATGGATAGGAAGAATCAATATTGTGAAAATGGCTATACTGCCCAAGGTAATTTAGAGACTCAGTGCTATCCCCATCAAGTTACCATTGACTTTCTTCTCAGAATTGGAAAAAACTACAGTTCATATGGAACCAAAAAAGAGCCCATATAGCCAAGACAATTCTAAGAAAAAAGAACAAAGCTGGAGGCATCAGGCTACCTGACTTCAAACTGCACTACAAGGCTACAGTAATCAAAACAGCATGATACTGGTACCAAAACAGAGATATACAACAATGAAATGGAAAAGAGGCTGACAAAAGCAATCAATGGGGAAAGGATTCCTATTTATTTATTTATTTATTTTTTAAAATTTTTATTGTATTTTATGTTTTGGGGTACATGTGAAGAACATGCAAGATTGTTGCATAGGTACACACGTGGCAGTGTGATTTGCTGCTTTCCTCCCCTTCACCTATATCTGGCATTTCTTCCCATGCTATCTCTCCCC
>CAUYLG010037018.1:0-35104 GCA_963573385.1 Cacajao melanocephalus
TGCAGATGACATGACTGTATGTTTAGAAGACTCCATCGTCTCAGCCCAAAAACACCTTAAGCTGATAAGCAACTTCAGCAAAGTCTCATAAAAATAGCCAATGAAAACATCAGCAAATTTACTCCTAGAACTCTACAGAAAAGTCTGCACCAATGTTCAAGAGACTTGTACCAAAATCGACAGAGAAGTGCTATTTATATTAGCTTTGTAAGGGAAACATTCAGATGTCCATCAAAATTAGAATACATTTTATGTGTTTATACGCAGTTTTTTTTTCATTTTCGCTGTGTTAGAGGCAGAATCTTGCTCTGTTACCCAGGATAGAATGCAGTAATATTATCATAGCTCAATGCAACCTCAAATGTCTGGGTTCAACTGAGCCTCTCACTTCAGCCTCTCAGGTAGCTGGGACTACCAGGTGCACCATGCCCAGCTAATAATTTTTCAGAATTTTTTTTTTGTGTGTGTGGAGATGAAGTCTCACTATTTTTCTCAGGCTGGTCTCAGACTCCTGGCATCAAGCATTCCTTCTACCTTGGCCTCTCAAAGTGCTGGGATTACAAGCATAAACCACCACATCCAGCTTACATAATATTTTTTAAATGTGGCATATTCATACCATGGAATATCTTACAACAATAAATATTTTTGCTACTTGGAAAAACACTGACCTTTACTATCTACAATTATAACAAAATCTGTATTGCTAAACAATATTACAAGCAAAAGCAAAGGCATACTAAAAATCAAAGTGAAATATTTGTAACATATTCCAGGACAAAAGCAAATAATAATTCTCATTTGTAAAAAGTAGCTATTAATTAATTAGGGAGAAGACTAACAAAAGTTTAATAGAGAGATAGTAAAAAAAAATAGATACTTTGAAAATAGGAAATACAAGCACCATTAAACATGGAGACTCAATTGTACTTACCAATAAAGGCAAAGTAAATTCAGAACTCATTTTTTTCAAACTGTTGTTAATTATATGTTGTTGAAAAGACATAAAGTAACAGGGTCTCACACATTGTTGGCAGGTGTGTAAATTAAAATAAATATCTAATAAAATATCTGAAAATATTTCTCAAAATTATAAATTCATGTAACATTGACTAAGCAATTACAGTTACAGAAAGTTACCTTAAAGACAAACTCATATATGTGTGGAAATGGGCACAGTAAAGTTGCTTAGTATAGCATTGCATAAATGACAAGCCTGGATACTATGTTCATAATGGGGGTGAGGGTACAATAATTAATCATGGTATGTTTATATTATAAAGCCATAAACAAAGATGAAGATTTTTATGTTGGAATAGAGCAATATTTGCTGGAAAAATATTAATAAAAGTTATGTACAGAATAGTATGTATATTAACCCATTAATTTTATGAAAAGCTTCTGGAATATTGAAGGGCAAAAGCAAAAAGAAGTCTTTATTTTGGTATCTTTTGAATTTTTCAAAATGTAATAGCATTCTCCATCTAAAATTTGAAAACTATAATTAATATTAGTAAATAAACCTATAGATAAAAGACTAGTAGGTGATCATTGTGAACATATTACATTTTATGGCATCATGAAATGAACAAATTTTTTGAAAATGCAACTTAACAAAAGTAACACAAAAAAGCCCAGAAAATTTGAGTATTCCTACATCTATCAATGAAATAAAATTCCCTAGAAAATCTTCCAGGAAAGATAATTTTTTTAGTCCAGTTCAGTTCATTTTTAAATTCTATTGAACAAAATCAGGAATATGTAACATCAATTATCCACAAAATATTTTAAGAATAGTAAAAATAAAAGGGGGGGAGGCAATTGTGATAAAATAGCATGTATTGATTACTCCTTCTGCCAAAAATAACCATGAAATCTAAACAAAATACATTAAACAATTGTCCGATGTTGAAGAGGAAATTATGCACAAACCAGAAGGGGTAAGGCTGCAATTCCTGAAAGTACAATGTGAAGCTTCACATTTACACTTTTCTTCCCTGAGAATATTTGCCAGTTGGAAATTTGAGGGAACTAAAAAACAAGAAGAAGGCAGCAGGATTACTCACTGCAGAAGACAGAAATTTAGGATGTCAAAAATCCTTGGGAACAACCCGCAACTCTGTACAATTTTCTTTTAATGTCTGGTTTACTTCATAGTTACTAATGCATAAGGCAAAACTCTTATAACCTAGCACAAGATAGAAATTCTTTGGCTAAAGACATAAGCACACATTTAGCAGCTATACTTTGTAAGGAAAAAAGATTTTGTAGTTGAAATTCTTTGAAAGAGGAGTGGCTAGGTCACCACAAAATACTTCCAGGTAAAATGATAGAAATTCAAACCTCTGTAAAATGATGTGGCTGGGTCATCCTTCTAGGTTTTTCGGTGAAATGGCAGAAGTGCAAGACCCTATAAGGTGCTGAGGGTCTTTTACATGACCATTCTATGCTTTCAGTGAAATAACTAACTAAACTGTAGGGACAAAGGCAAATATTAAACAGATCAAAAATAACAAAACTCCCAATAAATCTTTGCCGAGATCAAAGTAGTCTCCTGATACTGTGTTAAGACATAAGAAAATGTAACTTCTTTCAGAGTAAGATAATATAATATAGCAGCTCTAAAATTTTAATATAAAAATGTTATAGTCAAAAAATGACAAAATGAACAGATAACCAAAATTGAAAAGGAAATGGCAAATGATCAATATAAGCTCACTGATTATTTAAATATCAAACTTATCTTAGGTTATTAAAACTAATTATGATTAATAAATTAAAATAGCAAAAAATGTTGGATAAACTCACCAAAGGCTGACAATGTATATAATTTTAAAGTTAGGTGAAAATTCTAGAAATAAAAAGTATTATAGCTGAAATAAATCAAAAGATGATCTAAAGAGATGACTAAATATGATAGAACAAGAACTAATAAACCTCCTGGACTTCAGTTAGCATGGATATAAATGATAGAAAATAATACTAGATAAGTGGATTAAAACCAGGGCATGGATATTTGCTGTGATTTAGAAAGGCAAATTCTGCAGAAGATAGTAGTAGTAAAATCAATTAATACTAAATGTAAACAAACAATATTACCAAATAACCAAAGAGAAATATAATTGGTTGGAGACATCAAGATGCAGCATTTGAGATGAAAATTCAATTGCGAATAAAATGTCAAGAAGTGAAACAGTGGTATCTCAGGAGTTCAAGTTTAACTCGAGCGAGTGGCAGGTAAAGAAATCAAATAGAAGTCTACCTTTGAATTAACCTGCAGAAAATAAAAGGGAGTAGAGCTGCAATGGTAGAAGGAAAAACATTTAGGGAAGATAGATTTGTGAGATAGAATAAAAAGCGGTTATCTAGATGATTTTAAAAAGAATTTAGTTTTCTCCACTATGAAAGATGGAACATTTCATGATGCCAGAATTGAAAATGAAGATTTTAGGTGGAGATACTGGTTAAGCATGAAATATAATGAGCTCAGTTTTGGAAAGTCTGAATTTAATGTGTCACTGAAACAGCCAGTCACTGAAGAGTTTCAACTTCATCTTAAAGATTTAGTAGATATCTTCCTCAGGTGAACAAAGCCAGAATAGTTGAGATATCTCAGGTAAAATATGGAACATGAGAAAATTTCAGGGTGATTTCTTTGAGCAACCCATGATTTTGAATTTGAAATAAGTCAGTAAGATAAAAAAGGAGGGGCAGGCATATAAGACAAGAATGAGATTACCACTGTATCTTGCATCCTGGAAGAAGAGACAGCTGAAAAACATCAAGAAAATAGTGACAAAATCTGTACTCAGATCACAGAAAACAAGTAGTTGGATTTAGGTATTATAGCAATATAGATAGCTTTGAAGAGAGCCATTTCGCTGTATTGCTCAAATGGAAGTCAGAATGCCAGAACTTAATGAAGTGTAAAAAAAACAAATAAAATCAATAAGAAAAGGAAATACAAGTAAACCGTTCTTTAAAGAATGTCAGTGGTAACAAGAGGTACAGATAGCACAATATTTGAAGTGGGCAAGTGAAAATAAATGTTCCTTTCTGATTCGATTAAATTAAGGGTAGAGAGATGAAAGGTAACATATCAGATGGAAGAAAAGATTTTAAAAAGGAAGCAAAGTGGATAATAGAAAAATGACTTAAATAGTATCAGATCAAGAGTTTAGATATTCACATGATGGTGGGCATATTTTGGCAAGGAAAAAAAAGGAGCGGTAAATGCCATTAAAAAGAATATTTCCCCTGCCATGGATTCATATTATTATATACCTTCAATCAGCTCTATAAAACTGCTGTTGGTATTATCAAATCAGAATGAAAGAGGCCAGCCACGGACAGAAGGAGAGAGAAAATGCTTTGGAGCAGCATCAGTTAATTTAAAAGAGAAGAAACAAGGAATGAGCACAAGGATTGTTAAATCCCAGTGAAATCCTTTTGCTAAAATAAAACAGTTTTGTTGTTTAGCACTAAAATATAAGTACTGTGTTTTTTAATGCTAGACACATGAGTTCTATAATCCAGAACGTAAAAAGCAGAGTTAAGCTTAACTCAAAAACACCAAAACACCATTGTTCAAATCCAGGCTTATGATTTTTTTTCTTCCCAAAAAGAGAATAAATGTCTAGGAAGATGTTTTTGCTCCCTGCCAATGTGCAATATTGTGTAATATTCTCCATTTAAATTTACTATGAGTAAGATATTTTTAAAAAATTTTCTGTGCTACTGACGAATTATTAGGAGAGAGTACAGACAACTTAAAAGAACAGAGTAGTGTTTTGTGAATATTGAGAGATGATACATAAATAGCTATGAGGAGAGAAAGACAGGAGTTTAGAAAGACATTTCAATGAAGTGTTATTTTACAAAGACGTAATGGGGGGGGCTTATTCACTGTATGACTCTAGATTTTTACCTGGTGAAGTATGAATTCTGTAACATTTGATACAAGTTCAACTTCAAATAAACTTAAAAAGTTATAACAGGCAATCACAATGCTTGTGGGCATGCTAGAGTTGTGTTTGTTTTAATAGTATAATGTTTTAAGTAAAATGAAAAATTAAATTTGAGGATTCAAATGTATAAATATTACTACAAAGGTTTACATATTGTATTAGTCCATTTTCACAGTGCTGATAAAGAAATACCTGAGACTGGCAATTTACCAAAAAAAAAAAAAAAATGGGTTATTGGACTTACAGTTCCTCATTGCTGGTGGACGGCAAGGAGGAGCAAATCACATCTTACATGAATGGCAGCAGGCAAAGAGAGAGCTTGTGGAGGCAAATATCCATTTTTAAAACCATCAGATCTTGTGAGACTTATTCACTATCAGGAGAACAGCATGGTGAAGACCCGCCCCCATAATTCAATTGCCTCCCACAGGGTTCCTCTCATGACACATGGGAATTCTGGGACCTACAATGCAAGATGAGATTTGAGTGGGGACATACACAAACCATATCATATATGGAATGTAAAATTGTCATTATTCTGTGTATTTTTGTTCAGAAAAAATATATAATAATGTTTTTTTTTTGTTTTTTACAGTTAACTTATTTTAGATACACAGTCTGAAGGTCTTGCATGGATTTCCCACAGAGATTCTTTTGAACAACCTATCAGGCAGTGATAAAAATAATAAATACCTAATGTATCTGCCTTCATACTGTTTGCAAACTGAGATAAACTTTCTCTAATGTCTGTAAATTAGTGTTCTTCACTGATCTAAATTCTTCACTGATCTAAGACACCAACAGAGACTCAGTAATAAACCACACATGAATTAGTAATAAAGTGACTGCCCAGAAAACAGGTGAGGCTAGCAGCTACTGAACTTATATTTGACTTCATGACTACAGATATACCTCAGAGATATTGTACGTTCAGTTCCAGATTATTGCAGTAAGGAGAATATTGCAATAAAGTGAGCTACACAATCTTTTCGGTTCCCCACTGGATATAAAAATTACATTTACACCATACTGTAGTTTATCATGTAATATTATGTCTAAAAATGACATTTTAATTTACAACCACTTTATTGCTAAATGCTAACAATATCTAGTCTTTAGCAAGTTGTAATCTTTTTGCTGGTGGAGCATCCTACCTCAGTGTTGACAGTTGTTGATGATTAAGGTTATGGTTGCTGAAATTTGAGATGTCTGTGGCAATTTTTAAAAATAAGGCAACAGTGCCAGGGTGGTGGCTCACACCTGTAATCCTAGCACTTTGGGAGGCTGAGGTGGGCGGATGACCTGAGGTCAGGAGTTTGAGACTAGCCTGGGCAACATGGTGAAACCCCGTCTCTACTAAAAATACAATAAAAAAAATAGCTGGGTATGTTGGCAGGCGCCTGTAATCCCAGCTACTAGGGAGGCTGAAGCAGAAGAATATCTTGAACTCAGGAGGTGAAGGTTGCAGTGAACCGAGATCGTTCCATTTCACTCCTGCCTGGGAGACAGAGTGAGACTGTCTCAAAAAAAAAAAATAATAATAATAATAAATAAGGCAACAGTGAAATTTGCCACACTGATTGACTATTCCTTTCATGGAAGATTGCTATCTGATGGCATTTTACCCACAGTAGAACTTCTTTCAGAATTAAAGTAAATCCTCTCAAACCCAGACTCTGCTTTATCAACTAAGTTTAGATAATACTCTAAATCCTTTATTGTCATTTCAACAATGTTCATATTTCAGATGTCGTGGAGGATTGAAAAAAACAACAAAAACCAAACAATGTTCACAGCATCTTCACCAAAAGTAAATTCCATCTCAAGAAATCATTTTATTTGCCCATCCATAAAAGCAACTCCATCTGTTCCAGTTTTATCATGAGAATTCAGTAATTCAGGCATATCTATGTGCTCCACTTCTAATTCTAGTTCTTTTGCTATTTCTACCACATCTGCAGTTACTTTTTCCATTTTTTTTTTACCACATCTGCAGTTACTTCAATCCCACTGAGGGATTGAATGCCTGAAAGTCTTTCATGAGGATTGTAATCAGCTTCTTCCAAATTTCTTTTAATGTAAACATTTTTACCTTCTACCATGAATCACAAATGTTCTTAATGGCATCTAAAATGCTGAATCTTTTTCAGAAGGCTTTTAATTTACTTTGCTCAGAACCATCAGGAGAATAGCTATCTGTGTCAGATACTGCCTCAGATTACTTTTTTCTTTATTTCCTTTTTTTGAGACTGAGACTCTCTCTGTTGCCCAGGTTGGGGTGCAGTGGTGTGATCTCGGCTCACTGCAACCTCCATCTCCTGGGTTCAAGCAATTCTACTGCCTTAGCCTCCCAAGCAGATGGGATTACAGGTGCCCACCACCACACCTGGTTAATTCTTGTATTTTTAGTAGAGACAGGTTTTGCCATGTTGGCCAGGCTGATCTCAAACTACTAACCTCAGGTGATCTGCCTGCCTCGGCCTCCCAAAGTGCTAGGATTGCAGGCATGAGCCACGATGGCCTGCCTAGAAGTATTTCTTAGCTAATAAAACTTGAATGTCAAAATTACTCCTTGAGCCATATGTGGCACAATGAATGTTGTATTAGCAGGCATGAAAATAACATTGATCTCCTTGTGTATCTTCATCAGAATTCTTGGATAACTAGGAGGATTGTCAATGAGCACTATTATTTTGATAGAAATTCTTTTTTCTTTCCTAAACAGTTGGCATCAATAATGAACTTAAAATATTTAATAAACCATGCTGTAAATGGGTGATGCCATTCAGACTTTGTTGCGCCGTGTATAGAGCATAGGCAGAATAGATTTAGCATAATTCTCAAGGGTCTAGGATTTTCAGAATGGTAAATGAGCATTAGCTTCAATTTGAAGTCACCAGCTACATTAGCCCCAAATAAGAAACTCAGTCTCTCCTTTAAAACTTTGAAGCCAAAAATTGACTTTTGCTCTCTAGCTATAGAAATGGTAGATGGTATCTTCTTTCCATATAAGGCTGTTTCATGTATATTATAAATCTGTTCTTAATGTAGCCATCTTCATTTGTTATCTTAGCCAAATTTTCTAAGTAACTTGCTATAGAATCTAATTCAACACTTGCTGCTTCACCTTGCACTTTTGTTACAGAAATAACTACTGTTTTTACACCTCATGAACCAAACTCTGCTTCCACATTCTCTTCTGCAGTTTTTTCACCTCTTTCAGCCTTCATAGAATTAAAGAAAGTTAGGGGTTGCTCTGGAATAGGCTTTGCTTGAGAGAATGTTGTGGCTGGTTTGATGTATCCAGATCAATACAACTTTTTCTGTACCAGCAATAAGAGTGTTTCACACTTGCTTGTTATTCCTGTGTTCATTGGAGTAGTGCTTTTCATTTCCTTCAATAACTTTTTCTTTGCTTCACAACTTGGCTTGCTGTTTGGCCCAAGAGGCCTAGCTTTTGGACTATCTCTGCTTTTGGCATGCCTTTATCACTAAACTTAATCATTTTGAGCTTTTGATTGAAAGTGAGAATTGTATAACTCTTCCTCTTACTTGAACACTTATAGGCTATTGTAGGGTTATAAATTGGCCTGACTTCAATATTCTTATGTCTCAGAGAATAAAGAGGTCCAAGAGAGGCAGAGGCATAGGGGAAGCGCCAGTTGGTGGAACAGTCAGAATACATACATTTATGAATTATGTTTGGTGTCTTATATAGGTATATGGTTTGAGGAGTCCTAAAGAATTACAATATTAGCATAAAAATTACTGTTAACAGGTCACCATAGCAGATATAATAATAATTAAAAAGTTTAAAATATTGTGAAAATTACTAAAATGTAGCACAGAGACATGAAGGGAACACATGCTGTCAGAAAAATGGTGCCAATAGACTTGCTGGATACAGATTTGTAAGAAAACTTCAATTTGTAAAAAAACACAATATCTGTGAAGCTCAATAAAGTAAAGCAGAATAAACTGAGTATGTCTATGTAAAACTTTCTTCTTAAAGCTGAAGATAAGGGGCGTTGGCTTATTATAAATCCTTAACATTTTTTAAAAAGTGTTCATTTTGTATTAATGATCTATTATTGCATTACAAATTATTCCAAAATTAGGGACTTAAGACATTATTAAGTATTTATTACTTTATTTTGTTTGTGGGTCTTTATTTTCTAAATAGAAAAAAGTCACAAGAGCTGATAAATATAGTAGTTTGGAAAGTATTAAAAATAAAAATGTAAGAACTTTTTGGTCACTTTATAATTATTTGGCTTTTAGATTTTTTTTTAATTATTACATTTCAAGTCTAACTTTATGCAACTCATGCCTTTTGATGTCTTCTCCTCAAATAACTTTTTACCTTGATTGAAAACTTGACTACTCTCTTAACTACTGCATTAATATCTAAGATCACAAGAGAGTTGTACTTTATTTAAATTTGTTAGACATAATTTTTTCCTCAAAACATTGTCTCTTATGTTTTAATACAAATGTGATTTTATTTTACAAAACATTCTTTCATTGCAATTGATTCCTGTAAATTGCAGTTAATATGACTAGTTTAATGAAGCTCTACTCAAGCCTCACAAGCATATAATTGAAATTATAGTCTTAAAGGATAACAATGATGGTAATTCAATTTTCTGTAGCTCAGTCTAGTCATTTGAACAACTTCAGGAACTCAGATAAGGTCATATTTTCATAATGTATGTCCAGGTTTGTGTGTACATGTATGTGTGTGCATGTGCGTGCCTGTGTATGTGTTTTCCTGGGTGCTTCTTGAAAATGCTCAGTACTGTATGCTAATGTTTTCATTTTACCACTTCCTTAGGGAAGATCACCGCTTAAAAGTCATTTGGATTCATTCACATGAATGCCAGTAACATCCATGAATGTGGCTTCTTAACCAAAGGTTATTCTCCTAGTACTACCAAACCAAGAAAACAAAAGGAAAAATAGTTCAATATGTCATATCTTTGAATAACTGTGGTCATTTTTAAATACTTTGACATGTCTCACCCTAAGATAAACACAGCCAGATATTATCTGAAGAGATAAGAACAGATTTTATTCAGTAACTTATGAGAGTAGTGAAAAGAGCTGAGTTCCGTTTTGAGTTGTGCACAGGTAATTTGGAAGTTTTATAGGGAAAAAGAGGGAAAGGAAAGTGTGGGGTTTCCTTTAGTAGATAAGTGATAAAGTAGAGTTAGATAAGTGAAAAAGTACAAAGGGTTGGTCAGCATAAATGTGATGAGGCCAGCTGTGTTTTCTAGCTGTCCAAAGTTAGAATTCTGTCATTTCCCCAAGACTGGGAGGCATGTGATAAATCCTTCTTAATGATTACATTTTAAAGAAATGGCTCTCAGGTCTTTGAGAGAGATTATCTTGAGTTGCAAGAGACATAGATTTATATTTGCAAACCCTTTGTAGTAAATGCTCATAAAAGGTAGAACAGGAGGCTTTCTAGTGTGTGTTGGTTAGAACAAATTGTAGGTTTTCCTGGCAGCACTAAAGTTTCTAAGGAGATACTTTAAAAGGGCTCAGGGTCTCCTAGAGACATAACCCTATGCTGCTAGAAGTCATGCTAGAGTTTGGTGAAGTTTCTAAGTGTAGGGGTTTGCCAGGTATTCTATAGTTCTCACCCTAATTAACTACCATCCCTTAAATGTGAGCCTCATTAGTGGTGCCATCTAAAGAACAGAATGCTACATATTGGTGAAGTCTAATTTGTGAGGCCTGAATTGTTGCTTCCATCTTGTTTTTTTGAATGAAATTGGAAATGGATCTTCCAGGCTTAACCTTTGGATGACTTCAGGTTCCCAAATTTTACATCTTCTGGTTGAGACTTTAGATATCACAGAGCCGAAGCAAGCTATCCCAATGTATCCATTAGAAATTACCCACAAACACCATAAAGTAATACACACTAAGTAATACATACCTACTGTTGTCTTAAGTCTCTAATTTTGGAATAATTTCTTATGCAATAATAAATAACTAATACAAAGTGAATATAATTTTTTTAATGTTAAGGATCTATAATAATCAAATGCCCCTTATTTTTATCTTTTAAAAGGAAGTAATTTTATTACACATACTTCATTGTTATTTTGCAATGTTTATATGCATTTTGCTCAAGCCCATATACTGTAGATCACCAATGAAGTATCACACTCTACAAGCAATTTTGGGAAGAATATGTTTCTTTAGAAATAGGGATATGGAAGATTTATGTTTTAACTACTACATATAAATGTCTTAAAGCCTAGCTATTGAAAAATTATAGACCACAAATATGCAAATATGCATCAGCACATGCTCTAGGGTTATACAAACAACCCACAAAATACTGAACAGATAAAAATTTATAATTAAAAAGTTAAAAGTCAGCAAATAGTATTCACAACCAAGTCAATATATCAGAAATGATGCATTGCTAAGAAATAATTCTTGAAACATGTAATCTCTGGCCATTTCTGTGTAACATATGCTGATTCCTTGGGTTGCAGCATTAGAGCCTCAATATGTTCAATAATAAAAATGTAATTTAGAAATATTAAATGTATTGATCCCTTATAACTCACTTAGTAGATAATTAATAATATGTATTCAGCTGCATACAAAAATGCAAGTTTATTCAGTTCTGTATCATTGTTAGTTTAGATTTGTTTTCTATAGATTCTTCCTTCTTCAAAATTGTGGGACCTACCAATGAAGATTTTTAGAGCCCACATACACTGGGACCTGGAAACCTTGACTCCTTACAAATTAGACCATGTTGAAGTCTATCTAAGGAGGATATTCATTATCTTGTCTAGTTTTCAGCTATTTTCCTCCTTTCTCATTTGCATCCTACGAATATACCTAGCATAAAATACCTCTTCTCTTTTTCCCCTCAGTAAATGAATATTTTATGGAAAAGCCTGTCTAATTCATATATATGAACTTGGTCTTTGCTCAGCCTTGTTACTCCACTTCACCAGCAACATTCCAAGAACAGAAATGGAAACAAAACCCTTAGTATTACACCAAATGACACAACTGTTTCGAGCCTGAACGTAGATGAAAGTATGGAATTTGGAGGCAGTTAGCCTATATTCCATCTTGCCTCCATGATATATGTGAACTTGGACAACTTAAATCATTTTTGTTTATGTTTTCTTACTTTTGAAGATTGAATGGGTCATTTAGTCAAAGTAGAGAACATGGTCTAGCATGTATCAAGCTATTATTATCAATATGTAACTACTGTTGGTGCCATTATAATAGCATATTTTATGAGAATATCTATATTTTATACTTATGCCCTAAAATCCATACTATAACAAAATAAATTTAAAAATTACTCTTGGGTTATGTCTTAGATTAATCAAATTGGAAACATAATTACCACAAATACAGAACATTGAAATTAAAAAACTTTCTTGCAACATGTAGAGAAAAACATTTAGTCTGTTTGAAAGATTGATTGCTCCAATTGACCTTGACTCTAAAAGCATGTTTTAAAAAGAGGTCTGTTATTTTTAGTGCTTAGCTCTATAGATAACAGTAAACTGAGGAATCATAATACCTAATGTAAGTTTTTCAAGTTTAGTAATATCTAGTGGAAAATTTAATAAGAATAACATACTATGCTTTCATAGTGTATAAAATTTGAGTATTTAAGAAACTCATTGTGTCTAACAGTTGTGCATATCAACAGTGTAGTTTGTATTTGTGTTCACATTACTTTTAGTCCCTTCTTCTTCCAGTCAATGGTACACATTGCAGTGCAGTTACACACTCATGCTTAATGCGTTTAATTATATTATTATTCTCGTAATGTTTTTCATATACAATTCCTATACACCAAGCAGTATAGCACCTATTCACATTTTTGCATATATCTTCTTGTTTTCCACAGTTAACTTTATGTCAGGGGAAAGACTGGTCAAAGTGTTATGGTTAATATTGAGTGTCAACTTGATTTTATTGAATGATGCTAAGTACTATTCCTGGGTGTGTCTGTGAGGGTGTTGCCAAAGGAGGTTAACATTTGAGTCAGTAAATTGACTTAAGTTTGTCCTCTTCATTTTCACTTACCACCTTTTCCATACTTTGCATCTGATTATGTTTTATAGTTTCCACCTCTACAATAATTCTGTTGTCACTGTTCTTCAGATATTAAGCTCTTGCTTTTTCCAACTTCAATAAGTGCAATAATATAACTAAATTTCCAGGCTCCAATTGAGACCAGAGAGTTCCCTGACACCCCTCACAGGATGTGTGACATGGGTGTGGCTTGTCTATTTGGTTGCAGCTGCCCAAACTCATTATGGGAGGAGGAGCATGCAGATGGACAGGTACAGGTGCAGGAGCCCAAGTGGACATGTGTTACAGTACGCTCTTTTAGCCTTAACATCTGCCAGAGAGCTCAAGTGTTAACCAGCTCAATGGACCCTCTGCCTTTCTGCAAGGGCAGAGTACCAGCATGACAACTTTCTGTATCCCAAGCCCTATCTAGCATCCTGGAAGAATCAGGTCACACACAGACTTCAAGGATGAATGTGGGGTTTTATTGAATTGTGGTGGTGGCTCTCAGTGGATGCCTGGGGAATCAGAAAGGCGATGGAGTGGGAAGATAATCTTCCTGCTGGAATTTGGTGTTCCAGCAGCTGAACTCCTCTCCAACCATCCCCAGCCAAACTCCTCTCAGAATTTAAACTCTCTTTCTCTGCCTCACCATTCTGCCATACAAACTAACACAGGAACAGAAAACCAAACACTGCATGTTCTCACTCATAAGTGGGAATTGAACAATGAAAACACATGGACACAGGGAGGGGACCATAACACACTGGGACCTGTTGGTGGGTGGGGGGGCTAGGCAAGGGATAGCATTGGGAGAAATATCTAATGTAGATGATGTATTGATAGCTGCAGCAAACCACATGTATATATGTATACCTATGTAACCTGTGTGTTCTGCACATGTACTCCAGAACTTAAAGTATAACAAAAAGTAAAAAATAAAGCACACTTGCAGTTCCAAGGAGGACAGTTAAAAAAAGAAAAAAAGAAGAACTGGAAATCTTAGAGGCATTCTGGAACCAGTGTTGATCAGAAGTCAACATGGCAGATTAGCTTCCAAGATAGAGTTGCTTTGGCCTCCATATAAGGTAAGGGTGGAAAAGAAATCATGCAGTTTATAGAGAAGATGCTAGGAAAATATCATTTTTCCTTGTCATATATTAACATTTACACACTTTAAAGAAGGTACTCTTGTGTGTGACATCTTGGTTTTGGAAATAGTAGTGCTTCTTAAAATATTTTGATGAAGTGTCCAGAGAAATTCACAGTAATTTTATTTCAAGAAGCCTGGACAGCTTATATTAAAATAGAAACTGTGGCATGAAGCATGAGATAAGCTACTTTGATAATTGTGTGAAATGTAATTATCAAATTTCAACATTGTTTTTAATGAAGAGTAACAGACGGTTTCTGTTTCTAGAAAACTTGCATAGACTGTGTATAAATGAAAAGCATTTAACATTTGTAAAATATCGCTGAGAAATTAATAAGTGCGTGTTCCTTTACACCTTCTCTCAATTGGCATATAAAGTTTTTGTGTGCACGTTTGTGTGTAATTACAGTTGTCTCCAAGTGTGAACAATTTCATGGCTATAATTATTTCTCCAAATTTTATTTCTTATATTGTTGCTTTGGGAAAGGTTCTGTGTGTAACTCTGTGAGAAACAATGTAATGCAAATCGAAAGATCTGCCTTTGAAGTTCAGTTTTCAAGCTTCACCTCTTGATATCTGATCATTGGCAAACCATTTGCTTGGACTTTGCTTTGCTTTCCTTATCTATAACTTGGGAATAATAATAGCTATTATTAGCCTATTAATGTCATAGGATTATTTAAGGATCAAACAAGTTAAAATACACAAGTAATTTAAAAGTTTAACCAAATTTTTAAGCAAGTTATCAATTCATATGATAACACATCATTACCTTTAACTCAGTATTTGCTGAGGGCTCATTATAGTAAGCAAGGGTGCTGAACCCAGTGACTACTTCTGACGGAAAATACATATCTGCATTATTACTGCCTTTATGCTGATTAATTCCACAAGTAACTTAGTTATGGCCCATAATAATGAAGCATAAGCTGCATAGATAAAACAGGAATAACACAGAACAGAGATCTTAAAATTAGCTTCTTAGGTCTAAATGCTTTTAGAAGCATGTCAGGTACTCCTCTGTTCCTCTTGTCGCCCTGTTTCTGTCTCTCTCCTCTCTTAGCTTCCTGCTGTCATGTATGAGCGTGTTTGTGTGTCTTGCACACATGGAGATGTATTCAGGGCAGGTCCGGGGGACAGCTACATGAGGGTGGATCATCAGTTCAAATGGAACAGCTCTGTATTATTATTTTTGTAAATTGGTTGTACCTCAGATGTATTTTGACCAAGTCCTTCAGTTAATTTAACTCTAAAAAATAACTAAACTTGAAAATTACAGGGAGAAATACAAAGAAATCTAAATAGGCTTCCAAGAAGAAACTCATTTTTGATCTATGTGTAATTTTTTAAAAAAACTATAGGTAATTTATTCAGTGGGTGTGAACTCAGTCACATATCAGTTTTCCTCAGTCGCATATCAGTTGGTTTTAGTGACTAATTTTGATGTTATAAACAGCCTTTAATTAAAGTGTAACCAAATTTCTCGGTTTATTTCACATGTTCTTCTTCCAGAATAGCCCTATGTAAACTTTCACACCAAAAAAAAAAAAAAAAAAAAAAAAAACTCACTTGATAAAATAAAATCTGTTTGATATTTCAGTCCAATATATTAAGACCCGACCAGCATAAATGTATGTAAGGAAATACTTCACAGTTACTTCATAGTCAACATAGTTAAGGGTTCTTTCTCTTAACTTAGCCTTAGTATAACTGAAATTCTACTTTAATTCTGTATTCTGTATATCTTAGATAAAATATTTTTAAATAATCTATACTCCTCTCAGGCGTATACACACATATACACACAAAATGTGCTGGCTCATGCAAGAGTTACTGGTTAGGAAGTTTTTTGATCTCACATGGTTACTTGTTTTATCACAAGGGAAACTTTCAATTTCAGTTTTCTGTTTAGTCTTTTCACATATGAGAGAAACAATATAAAGAAATACGCTATTAGAAAGTACAAAAATCAGATATCCAGATTGACTCTATAGTTTTGACTAGTATCACACTATAATAATTGTGTCATTAGTATAGAATACAATTAGAAAAACAGTTGTTTTATACATTTCCAGTTAGCAGTTTGCTTATATTAGATATTTATTTTTCTGTTTTGATCTTATGATTTTCTGTAGAAATCTTTAATTCAATATTAGCATTGAGGACTGGAAACTAAACTGTTGTCTCTACAAGTTTCCAAAAGAACCAATCAGCAGAGTAAATGCAGATTAAGCATCATTCATATTGACTCCGTGTAGGACATCTGTTATATGGTGTGGTTTTCCAAGGCAATTGTAAAATGAAGAACAGTTCTACCAAAATATTTTGACAATGACTGTTTTGTTGGAGACTGGATTAATGTATTTGTGTGGAAATGTGAGTTTTGCTAAAGGTTGCCAAACCATACACCCTAAGACTACTGACGATCACCATCATCCGAGAGATAGTAGCCAGTTCCTTGGCAGTCTAAAATTATAATCAGATATTGAGAAATAACATAAAGAAAAATATGGTCACATTAGTAGACTAAAAAATAATCAAATTATCTATGATTTTTGAGGATTTCTATATGTTATGTGAGATAATAGAAACATAGAATAATCAATAAGCAGTATCAGTAACGTAAAAAACAAGAAAGGAGAGACATTTCTTCGGAAGAAAGAAAAAAAGTAAAAAAAGAGCATGATTATTTCGCGGAAAAAAAAACTCCAGGGTTTTAAGATTTGTTCAAACTTCACTTGTGTTATAATAAAAAAAAAACTCCATCACTTATAATAGCAGGCACCAGAGAGAAACAATTTAACTCGGAATGAGAATTGATTCTATGTGCATATTCAAGTATGCATCCTATGTGAACTATAACAGTATTCCTTTTTCAAATTTGGATTTTTTTTCATATTTCACTGCTATTTGGAATGCTTATTAGAATAAATATGGTAATAATATATGTTAACATAGTATATTAATCTCACCTTAAATATTTATTGAACAGCTGTGTGGATTTTGACATTTTTTCTTGCCGCAAATTGGTAATTTTCTCAAGAGTTTGTGAGACATTATGGGAAATTTCTTCTCACTTTTATTACTAATATTTTTACTGGGCTAAGAACACTTCACATGAAATATACTCTTTTACCACATTTTGCAGTGTATCCTGCCACAGTTCAAAGCATAGATCAAATTTGAGGATATTGTGATAAGTGAGGTAACTGGTTACTTTCTGATAAGAGTCTGTCCGTCTCTGCAGAAAATTATTGTTTTGGTTGGCTTCTAATTAATTACTACTTATTATGTTTTCATTTCTCATGTTTTTCATAACAACTCCATAAAACATCAATAATCAAAACTCATTCGGCATGTGGAGCCACATTTCATTTTGGCTGGGGTTCAATGTTTATAAATAGCTCTGCCAAAATGTTACCAGCCTGTAAAGCATATTTTTGGGTTCTTCATCTAAGAAGACTTTAAAACAAAGTCAACTTCTGTAATTCATTCATCAGTGTTTTGCAGCCAAATTACATTGGGTATAAAGAGCAAAGGGAACTGATCTTTCAGCTTTAGGCAACACGTGGTTATCACTAGAGCACAATCTGAAGCTTGAAGTCACCTTCAACTTGTCACTATTTCTCTACCTGCTGTTTAGAACCATAAAGGGCCAGAGAGGCAGCAATAAAAAGCACAGCTTTGGATAATAGAGGAAAACATACTGTGCTCTTTATGTTTGTTAATAGGGCATGACAATTGTTCCCAAACTGCCTGGAAGCCATTGTGCCTTGCTACTCTGGAGTGTGGCATGTAATGTAATGAAGGACCCAGTTAATCAGCTAATGCAAGCATGACATTTTCCCACACCCAGCAGATGCCACATGCTTAGAACACTCATGGGTTTTAGAGAGTCTTATAGGAATTTTCTTAGGTAGGCAAACAACATGGTTTAATTTAAACCCGTTTATTTGAAATAGGTCAAAAAATGAATAATGCCTTTAGACTTAGCAAAGGGATTATGTTTTAGAAACTGTAATTGCCCTATAAAATTATTCAAACCAAAAACTTCATATAAAAGAAAGTATGAATAATCATCAAAACCATATTCTGTAATTAATATTATTTTGTAGACATTTGTGATGTCCCAGGCTCTTGTTATATGCTCTCATTTTGTTATATAATTTTCACAGTAACACTATGAGATAGACATGACTGTGGTCCTATATTAGGCAGAAAAAGGAAATTCAGCGTTGTTGCATAATTTACCTATGGCTACAGATATAATAACTGGGAAAGTAAGCTTTAAAACCCTGAGAAACATTCACTAGGAAAGCAATATGCTTTGGCCAGATGTTATTACTATTTTCCCAAATGTTTAAAATTGTGGTAAAATATACATAACATAAAATGTACCATTTTAACCATCTTTAAGAATATTATTTAGTGCTCTTAAATACGTTCATAATGTTGTACAACCATCACCACTGTCTACCTCTATAAATCTTTTCATCTTATAAAACTGAAATTCTATACCCATTAAACAGTTGCTCCTCACTCCTCTCTTCTAGCCATTTACAGTTGCCCTTTGACTTCCTCTTTCTATCATTTTGGCTATTTTAAGGATATCATATACATGCAATTGTGCAGATTTTTTTTTCTTTTTGTTACTGGCTTATTTCACTTATCATAATGTCATCAAGATTCATCTAAGTAATAGCATATGTCAGAATTTTCTTACTTTTTAAGGCTGCATAATATACTTGTACACATGTACAGTGTATTAAACTGTACATAAATTGCTAATGATTAATGCTGTTGAGCATCTTCTCATGTGCTTATTTACCTTTTGTATATCTTATTTGGAGAAATGCGTATTCAAGTCTTTTGCCCAATTTTGCCTCAGGTTATTTGTTTTTCTGTTGTTGCTTTAGGAATTCTCTGTATATATTAGATATTAATCTCATCAGATATTTAATATGCAGTTGTGTTACCTTTTAACTGTATTGATATTGTTATTTGATGACAATTTTCATGAAGTTTCAATTTGTCTATTTTTTTTTGTTGCCTATGCCTATGGTGTAATACCCAATAAATTATTGCTAATTCCAATGTCTTAAAGCTTTGGTCATGTGTTTTTTATTAAGAAGTTGTATAGGTTTAGGTCTTACATTTAGTTCTCTGATCCACCTGAAGATAATTTTTGTTTATGGTGTTAGATAACAGGTCATCTTCATTCCTCTGCATTTATACATCCAATTTTCCCAGAACCTTCACTGAAAGTGCTGTTCTTTCCTTTTTGAATGATCTTGGCACGTTTGTCAAAAATCTTTTGACCATATATGAAAGGTATAATTTCTGGACTCTTAATTATTTTCTGTTGCTCTCTATGTCTATCTCTATGCCACTACCACACTGCTTGATAACTGTAGCTTTGTAGTAAGTTTTGAAATCAAGAAGTGTAATTCTTCCAGCTTTATTAATTATTTTAACATTGTTTTGGCTAATAGGAATCCCTTGTAATTCGACATAAATTTTATAATGGGTTTTTCTATTTATGAAAAAATAGTATTTTGATAGGGATTGCATTAAATCTGTACATCACTTTGGATAGTATTGACATCTAAGCAACATTAACTCATTTAATTCATGTACGTAGGATTTATTTTCTTTTATTTATATCTTCCTTAATTTCTTTCAGTAATGTTTTATAATTTTCATCATACAAATCTTTCACCTTCTTGATTATTTCCTGAATATTATATTCTTTTGATGCTATTGCAAATGGAATTGCTTTCGTAATTTTGTTTTTACATTGTTCATTGTTAATATGTAGAAAAACACATGTTATTTTTAATGTGTTGACTTCACATCCTGCTACTTTGCTTACTTCATTTATTTGTTCTAATGGTTTTTGTGTGTGTGAAGGATTTAACAACATTAAGGATTTCAACATTCAAGTTCATATTATCTGTAAGCAATGATTATTTTATGTCTTTTCTATTTTGGATTTATTTTATTTCTCATTCTTGCCTACTTGATCTGGCTAGAACTTGCAGTACTATATTGAACTGATGTGGTACAAGTAGGCACCCTTGCTTTGTTACTGGTGTAAAGGAAAAGGCTGTATTCGTTACTGTGGAGAATAAGGTTTTCTGTGCGTTTTTCATATATGGCTTTTATTATGTTGAAGTAATTTTCTTCTATTCCTAGTTTGTTTAATGTATTTATCATGGGGGTGTTGTTAAATTTTGTCAATTCTTTTTTCTGTGTTAATTGAGATAATTATGTGTGCTTTTTTCTTTGAATATGTAAATGTAGTGTATTACATTGATTGATTGTTATATGTTTTATCATCCTTGTATTTAAGAAATAAATCTCATTTGGTCATGATGTATATTATTTTTAATGAACTACTGAATTTGGTTTTCCAGTATTTTGTTGATAATTTTTGCATCAATATTTATGATGGATATTAGTCTGTAGTTTTCTTGTGTTTCTGTCTTGATTTGGTATCTAGATATTTCTGTTCATTTTGTAGGCTATAACAAAATACCTTAGATGGAGTAATTTATAAACCACAGAAACATACTGCTTATAGTTCTGGAGACTAGGAAGTCCAAGATCAAAGTGCCAGCAGATCTGCCGTCTGGGGAGGGCTCTCTTTGTGTGTCAAAGATGGTGCCTTTTTGCCGTGTTCTCACTTGACATAGGAGACTAAATAGCTACCTCACACTTCTTTTACAAGGGCATAATTTTATACAAGAAGGTGTATGTATCATGACCTAATCACCTCTGAAACCCCCACCTCTTAATAATATCACTTTGGGTATCAGGTTTCAGTGTATGAATCGTGAGAGTCACCAGTATCCACCCTATAGCAGATGGTAATGCTGACCTCATAGAACAAAGTAGAAAGATTTCCCCCTCTATTTTTTTTTTTTTGAAAACTTTGAGAAGAATTATTGTTAGTTTTTCTTTAAAAGTTTGGTAGAATTTCCCAGTAAAGCCATCAGATGCAGAACTTTCCTTTGTTGGGAAGTTTATATTACCAATTCAATTTCCTTACTAGTTAAAAGTCTATTGAGATGTTCCAGTTAGTGATTTAGTCCTGGTGGTTTTTATGTTTCTAGAAATTTCTCTGTTTCATTTAGGCTACCCAATTTGTTGGCATGCAGTTGCTCGTAGCACTCTTCCAAAATTCTTTTTATTTATGTATAATTGGTAGTAATTCTATACAATTTGTGGCTTAATAAATGAACTATTCTGGAACATTTTCCTCATGTACTTAAAAAGAATGTGACATGGACACAGGGAGGAGAACATCACACACCAGAGCCTGTCAGGGTTTAGAAGGTAAGCGGAGGGATAGCATTAGGATAAATACCTAATGTATGCGGGGCTTCAAACCTAGATGACAGGTTGATGGGTTCAGCAAACCACCATGGCACATGTATGCCTATGTTACAAACCTGCACATTCTGTACCTGTATCCCAGAACTTAAAGTATACTAATAATATAAAAAAAAATGTATATACTGCTCTTGTTGGATATAATGTTATTTATTTATCTGTTTAGCTGGTTTATTGTATTTTTTAAGTTCCTTATTTTCTTACTTTTCTTCTGTCAATTTGTTCTATCCATTATTGAGAGTGGGTTATTAATTGCTCCATCTATTACTGCATGACTCTTTATTTCTCCCTTTAATTCTGTCCATTTTTATTTCACGTATTTTGATGATCTCTCATTAGATAAGTAACTTTGTATAATTTGTATATCTTCTTCTCTATACTGAAGCTTCTGTTAACATACATTGCCCTTCTTTGTCTCTTATATTTTAATTTAAAATTTATATTGTCTGATAGTGGTATAAGAACTCTGCTACCTGTGTTTACAAATTGCATGTAATATATTTTTTCATCCTTTCACTTTCAATCTATTCGTGTCTTTGGATCTAAAAGAAATATTTTGTAGATGGCATAAATCTGGATCATGTGTTTTTATTCACTTTCAATCTATTCCTGTCTTTGGATCTAAAAGAAATATTTTGTAGATGGCATAAATCTGGATCATGTGTTTTTATTCATTTTCCTAATCTGACTTTTGATTGAAGACTTTCAGCCACATAAATTAAAATTAATTAGAAAGACATTTCTGTCACTTTGCTTTATCTTCTATATGCCTTAGAGTATTTGATCTTCCATTTTCTGCATTATTGTCTTCCTTTGTGTTTAGTAGTATTTTATGCAGAGAAATGTTTAAATTTCTTTCTAATTTCCTCTTATGTAATGTCTATAGCTATATTTTTGCAGTTGCCTTGGAGAATACACTTAGCATTCTAAAGTTATAACACTCTAATTTAAATTTACACTGGCTTCACTTCAATAACATACAGAAATTCTGCTCTTTACAGCTTTATTTTCATCTCTTTTAGTTTTTGAAATTGCAGAATTACGCTTTTACAAATTGCATGTCTCAAAACAAAATATTAAGACTTTTGCATGTATTAGTCTCTTAAATCATGTTGGAAACAAAAAGGAGAGTTATAAACCATTGTTAAAATACTATTAATTTTTCCAATTGCTTGTGCATATAACTTTATTGACATTGTTGTTTCATTATACAGCTTTGAGCCACTGCCTACCGTCCTTTTATTTCACCCTACTGAACCATTTCTTGCAGGAAAGGTCCTATGTTACAAACTCTAACAGATTTCATTTATCTGGGGATTTTTAAAGTTGTTCCTCATACTTGGAAGACAAGTTTTCCAGATTAGTATTCCTCATTGATAATTTTTTTCTTACCTCTTGGAATATATCATCTCACTGACTTTTGACCTTCAAAGTTTCTGATGGAAAATCTGCTCATGATATTATTGAGAATTCATGTCATGTGAAGTCACTTCTGTCTTGCCGCATTCAAGAGTTTGTGTTTGCTTTTGTCATTTGAAAGTGAGATTATAATGTGTGTTGGTGTGGGTCTTTGAGTTCATCTTACTGGGAGTTCCTTAAGCTGCTTGAATATTTATATATTTGTCTTTCTTATATCAGGTTTGGAAAGTTGTCACCCAGTATTGCTTCAAATATTCTTTCTGTCTTTCTCTTCTTCATCTTTTTCTAAGATTCGTACAATACATATTTTGGTTCATTTGATGATGTCCCACATATCCCTTAGGCTCTCTTTGGTTTTCTTTCATCTTTTTTATTTCTCTTTCTTAGAAGGATTGATAATTTCCGTTGCCATGTCTTCAAGTTCACTGATTCTTTTCTCTGCCTGCTGAACTATTCCTTTTTATCCCTTTACTGTGTTTTGCATTTCAGTTAATGCACTTTTCAGCTTCAGAATATTTTTATGTTTCTTATCTGTTTATTAGTATTTCCATGTTTTAACACATTGCTTTCTTGACCTTCTCAAAATCATTTTTGTGTCCATTTAGCATCCTTAAGACAGTTGTGTTAAGTCTGTGGCTAGTAGAGGTGGCATAATATTTTTGTAGGGACAGTTTCTGGTGATTTTTTTTCTTTTCAATAGGTTATGCCTTACCATTTCTTTATTGTATAGTCTGAATGTTTTTGTCACTTCATAATTTTTATGTTGAAAACAAACTTTTAAAATGCTGTTATTAAGTAGTAGGGCTTAAGAAGGTGAGTAGTTTATGAGGGCTTTACCCTTATAAATGGGGTAAGTGCACTTATAAATAAAAAAGGCACAAAGGAGTTTGTTCACACTTTTCTTTTTTGTACTTTAAGCTCTGGGGTACATTTGCACATCCTGCAGTGTTGTTGCCTAGGTACACACATGCCATGGTGGTTTGCAGTCTCCAACCCCCTGTCGCCTACATCAGGCATTTCTCCCAGTGTTTTCCCTCCCCAGCATCCCCGCCCGCTGCTGTCCCTCACCTAGACCACTACCCCCCAATCCACCCCAGTGTCTGATGTTCCCCTCCCTGTGCCCATGTGTTTTCATTGTTCAACACCCACCAGTGAGTAAGAACATGTGGTGTTTGGTTTTCTGTTCTTGTGTCAGTTCGTTGAGAATGATGGTTTCCAGATTCATCCATGTCCCTACAAAGTGCATTGTTTTTTATAGCTGCATAGTATTCTATGGTGTATATATGCCACATTTTCTTTGTCCAGTCTATCATTGATGGGCATTTGGGTTGGTTCCAGGTCTTTGCTATTGTAAACAGTGTTGCAATGAACATAAGTGTGCATGTGTCTTTATGGTAGAACGATTTATAATCCTTTGGGTATATATCCAGTAATGGGATTTCCAGGTCAAATGAAATTTCTATTTCTAAATCCTTGAGGAACTGCCACACTGTCTTCCACAATTGTTGAACTAATTTACAATCCCTCCAACAGTGTAACAGTGTTCTTTTTTCTCTACACCCTCTCCAACATCTGTTGTCTCAGATTTTTTAATAAATGCCATTCTAACTGGCATGATATGGTATCTCAATGTGGTTTTGATTTGCATTTCTCTAATGACCAGTGATAATGAGCATTCTTTTATATGTTTGTTGGCTGCATCAATGTCTACTTTTGAAAAGTGTTTGTTCATATCCTTCACCCACTTTTTGAGGGGGTTGTGTGTTTTTTTCTTATAAATCTGCTTTAGTTCTTTGTAGACTCTGGATAGTAGCCCTTTGTCAGATGGGCTGACATTCTGTTGGTTGCCAGTTCATTCTAATGATTGTTTGTTTTGCTATAGAGAAGCTCTGGAGTTTAATTAGATCCCATTTGTCTATTTTGGCTTTTGTTGCCATTGCTTTTGATGTTTTATTCATGAAGTCCTTGCCTATGCCTATGTCCTGAATGGTATTACCTGGGTTTTCTTCTAGGGTTTTTATGGTGTTAGGTCTTATGTTTAAGTCTTTAAGCCATTTGGAGTTAATTTTAGTGTAAGGTGTAAGGAAGGGTTCCTGTTTCATCTTTCTGTACATGGCTAGCCAGTTTCCCGACACCATTTATTGAACAGAGAATCCTTTCCCCATTGCCTGTTTTTGTCAGTTTTGTCAGAGATCAGATGATTGTGCATGTTTGGCATTGCTTCCATGACCTTTGTTCTGTTCCATTGGTCTATATCTCTGTTTTGGTACCACTACCATGCTGTTTTGATTCCTATAGCATTTTAGTGAAATTTGAAGTCTTGTAGCGTGATGCTTCCAGCTTTGTTTTTTTTGCTTAGGATTGTCTTGGCTATGCAGGCTCTCTTTTGATTCCATATGAAACTTCAAGTGTTTTTTTCTACTTCTGTGAAGAAGGTTGATGGTAGCCTGATGGGGATAGCTTTGAATCTGTAAATTACTTTGGGAACTATAGCAATTTTCACAATACTGATTCTTCCTAACCATAAGCATGTAATGTTTTTCCATCTGTTTGTGTCCACTCTTATTTCCTTGAGCAGTGGTTTGTAGTTCTCCTTTAAGAGGTCCTTTACATCCTCTGTTAGTTGTATTCCTAGATATTTTATTCCCTTTGTAGCAATTGTGAATGGGAGTTTGCACATGATTTGCATCTCTGTTTGTCTGTTATTGGTGTATAGAAATGCCTGTGATTTCTGCACGTTGATTTTGTATCCTGAGACTTTGCTTAAGTTACTTATCAGCTCAAGGAGGTGTTGGGCTAAGGCTACATGGTCTTCTAAATATCCAATCATGTCATCTGCAATTAGACTTCTTCTTTTCTTAACTGAATACCCTTTATTTCTTTTTCTTGCCTAATCGCTCTGGCTAGAACTTCCAATACTACATTGAATAGGAGTGGTGAGAAAGAGCGTTCTTGTCTAGTGCCAGTTTTCAAAGAGAATGCTTCCAGTTTTTGACCATTCAATATGATATTGGCTGTGAGTTTGCCATAAATAGCTTTTATTATTTTGAGATATGTTCCACCGATACTTAGTTTATTAAGGGTTTTTAGCATAAAGGGCTGTTGAATTTTGTCAAAGGCCTTCTCTGCATCTATTGAAATAATCATGTGGTTTTTGTCTCTGGTTCTGTTTATGCGATGGATTACGTTTATAGATTTGCATATGTTGAACTAGCCTTGCCTCCCTGGGATGAAGCCTACTTAATTGTGATGGATAAGCTTTTTAATGTGCTGCTGCATTCAGTTTGCCAGTATTTTATTGAAGATTTTTGCCTCTGTATTCGTCATGGGTATTGGCAAACTTAGCAGATTTGACGCTCAGTATCTGCTTCTGAAGGCAAGAGTTAGAATCCCTGACTTCATCATTTTCTTTTATTATTTTGTCCACTAAACTTAAGAGCATCCAACCAACTTCATTATGTTCCTTGGTTCTCCACATGTGGTCAAAGGTATTACATATAGAGTCAATAAACTCCTTGCCTCTCATGAGCAGTGAATCATGAGTCAAATGCATTTATTTTGCATAACTCTGTAAATGGTTCATGCCAAGGACTATCAGTGTTCTCCATACTATTAGAAGTAGAGTCCTTAGCATTTTGGGGTCTCGTAATATTAAGCAGCCAACTCCAGAAACTCACAAACCAAAGAACGAACTCCATCCTTAATATTCTCTTTGTCTAGAACCACTCTGGATACCAAAATCTGTGTTAGTCAGGGTTCTCCAGAGGAACAGATATAATAGGACATCACATAATAGGCCATCTGCAAGCTGAGGCATAAGGAGACCCAGTCCAAGTTCCACAACTGAAGAACTTGGAGTCCAATGTCAGAGGGCAGGAAGCATCTAACAAAGAAGAAGATGTAAGCTGAAAGACTAGGACAGTCTAGTCGTTTCACGTATTTCTGCCTCCTTTATGTGCTAGCCATGCTGGCAGTTGATTAGAGGATGCTCACCCCAATTAAGAGTGGGTCTGCCTTTCCCAGGTCCACTGACTCAAATGTTAATCTTCTTTGGCTACACCCTCAAAGACACACCAGGATCAATACTTTGAATCCTTCAATCAAATCAAATTGACACTCAGTATTAACCATTACACATACCAGTCAATTACTATACCTGGTAATGTTCACAATAAATGCTAGAGATTTTTGCATCTAATTTACATTTTATAATCTCAGGAGCTCTCAGAGAAAAGTGTGAGCTGGGGTTTCTGTGATGGAGAATTATTATTTTTTCAAAATTAATTTCATAAAACTCTTGAAATATATAATCTGATATTAGAAAAAATAATCACAAATTACTCACCCAACCCAGGTATGAGAACTAGCTTTGCATTACACTAATATCTTAGAAGCAAGAAGGATTCTGAATAAAATGATTTAGATCACTTTATTGTTCACCCTATGCTCTCTGCCCAAATTTCTTAACCTCGAAACTCTTCTATCCTTGTACAAACAGAAAGTGATGAGTTGGACTAAGAGTAGGGGTTTCTGCTTGGTTTAGATAAGCACTTCAAAGGTTGTGTGCTTATCACAACTATCTGCCACTCTTGACACAGCAAAATTACTTTGGATATCTTGCCAAACCAGCTTTTTTATGATATATATATTTTTTTCATTTTCTAAGGTCTTCAAGATAAAAAGTGCAATTAAAAGGCATCAGTCTCTATTCTTCTGATCCAAACTAAGTCAGAAATTCTACAAATTGAAGGTAATATGTACATTACACGCCAATGGAGGATTATAAATGTCCTAAATTTATCAAAGTAGCCACACTAGTCTTACAGTAGATATTTCAAAGTAGATTGCCACCTGGTTGTCAAAAATACCCTTTATTGTGCATTTCTAGAAATAATTTTATTATATAAGGAAGGAAAAATTATAGGAGAAGAAAATAATTGGGAAAAGTGAAATAGTGTGAGAGGGTGTTTCAGTGTTACTAATGACCATGGAAACAACACCTGGAAATGTTTTCCATAATTTTTTTTTTTTTTGGAGACAGAGTCTCACTCTGTCCCCTAGACTGGAGTGCAGTGGCATGATCTCCGCTCACTGCAATCTCTGCCTCCCAGGTTCAAGTGATTCTTGTGTCTCAGCCTCCCAAGCAGCGGAGATTATAGGTACATGCCACCGTGCCTGGTTAATTTTTGTATTTTTAATAGAGACGGGGTTTCACCATGTTGCCCAGTCTCGTCTAAAACTCTTGACCTCAGGTGATCCGCCCACTCAGCCACCCAAAGTGCTGGAATTACAGACATGAGCCACCACACCTGGCCCCAAATATGAATATCTTATAACATGTTATACTATTTCTCTCTCTTTCTATCTCGCAAACACACAGACAAAAAAATATGCACATATACACACACCCAATATGCTTACCATTTATGTATAACTAGAGATGTGTTTTGCAAAACTGTGACTTAAGTCATTAATAATTCAAAAAACAGAGTATCAGTGTAATAGATCTGCAACAGTCCCCATTCACCTTAAATACTAAATAAAATCGGAAATGATCTTTTCATTCATTTATTGATTTAACAGCCTTTTGGCTTATGATCGTTATGTGGAGAAACCAAGTGGAACATGGTGTGAGGAAAAAACCAAATATGACTAAGTACCTGATTTTATGTTTCTTAAAACGCATAGATGGGAATATAAATAACTTTCTATTAAAGTTATATTCAAAATATAATTTTTTATCATTTAAGTTTTATTTGAAATTATAAACAGATGGTAGTTCTGAAATGTTGTTTATGTGAGTTATTCTTGGACTACACAGTATTTTTTGAGTATCCAAAAATGATACTTAGTATTCAGTTCGATCAACCACTGTTTTGCAAATGTGGTAAAATCAGAAGCCTCAAATGTAGAGGAGAGATTTATATAATCAAGCACTGGTTAAACTGAGAAGAAGCATGTCTGGGAAAGCAAGTCTGATGCTATATTTCAGGCATGAAGCGTATAGAAAATATAATCAGAAATGATGCTGAAAATTTTATTTTAAACAATATTAAAGGATCCCACAAATATCAGGCTTGAGCACTTGGACTTTTTTCTGCATATAATAAGGAGTTGTTGAAACTTTTTGGAGAAATAAATGATATAATCTAGGTCTTTTAGTTATCAATATTTTCCATTTCCCAGAGGCATTGAAAGGAGTCTCTAAAAAGAAATTATTTAACTGACATCCGTAAATTCAAAACTAAATCACTTTAATGGCCTCTTAGAATTTTCTTATATCTTTCTTCCATTACTGGCACCTTCTTTGGCTTCAATAGTTACATGAATTTGGGTATTTTATTTATTAGCCCCTCTGCTTTGCTGAATGAGAGGTTTAAATATTTTTTTCAAAGAATAGCCACTCCTGCTCCCAACTAGAAGAGTTTAGCTTTGATATATCTTACTTTTAGAATTTTTAAAAAGCTGCCATTGTTTAAAAGTTTGAACAGAACTTAAGTAACACAATTATATTTTCAAATGGACTCATTATTTGGATGCCTTTAATAAAATTTTTCACTTTCTTCATTGCATGTTTCTGCTGAACTTCTTTATGATCTATTCATTACATGTACATCCCTTTAAGTTACCTGATCACTGCATTTTAGTGAGGATTAGCTCTCTGTTTTTTTATGATATACAACCACTATGTAATAAATACTTCACCACCATTTTTTCATTAGTAATTAGGACCACTTATATTTCTGTCCTTACCTACTAGGTGCCAGTGGAAGGAAAACTGTTCTTTATTTTACATCAACAATATTATCTTTTTGAGAGGTAAATACTGAGGACGGTACCTTATATGTTTCTGTGATTACAAACTACATTTAAATGCACTCACAGCAAATGCCACATATCAATATTATATTTGTGTCAATCTACATTAAAGCAAACTTTCTCATGACTCAGGAGTTATTCTACAGATCAAACTGGGATTAGTCTCATGTTAAGTTCTTTTTATTTCCTAATTGTCCCTCTGGTAATCATTGTCTCAGAGATTTCTTCAGCATCATCCTTTGGTATTTTGATAATTTTATTGCCAGATGTGCTCACTAATAAAACTAAGTTAAAGGCCTCTCATAAGCGTTCAAGTACCTGTTTGATGTAACATGATTATTAATTTTGTCATTATTTTTCTGTTATTATTGACTTTACCTCTTCCCAGACACATTATTTTACAAAGTCATAATGCTATCACACATGTAGGTAGAATTGGAATTATTTTTTTACAGAGTGTTACTGGGATTTCAAGCAGGAAGAAGTTAATTTATTATTTGATTTAAGGAAGGTGCAATAGTTACTGAAGCAGCTGAAATTAAGTTCTCATTTATAGTTGTATAAGATAATCATCAATACTGCTAGATATTTCAATGGGCAGAAATATAACTTTATGACCTAATGGTTACTAATACCAAGTGCATCTTGAAAATACATAATTTATTTCTTTTCTCTTCTTCAACTTTTTCTCTTTCCCAGGATACTGATTACTACATAGAGGCTTGAATTGTGGCAATGTTGTCTGTTCTTCGCTCTTCTGCTTCTGTAAATCTGGATTGTTCAACGTTGTTTATCACCTGAAAAGTGACCTTTACATGTCCAAGGTGACTTTCCTTGAACAACCAGAAGAAAAATGTGTTCCTTTTTTTCTCACTATTTTTCCGTCCTACTCAGCCTTCAGAAGGCACACTCTAAAAGGCCTTAGAGTCAAAGACAATCTGAGGATGACCCATTTAATTGTCAAACAGACTTTTAACCTGCTAGATATGTGTGTCTTCCTAACAGGAACCCCTACATTTTGTTTTCCTCCTCCAACATTTTGATCAATATTGGTAGAACTCAGGTTATTCATTTATACTGGTATAATGCCTGAATAGGGAACAACTCCACCTGGATGTTTTACAGTAGCCTGAAACACATTAGCACTGAAAATAAATTGATCAACCTCTTTCTTCCCTTTCTAGGGCTCCAGAGGAGTTGTTTTTCTCAGAATATTTGAGCACGGCCTATACGTTTTGTATCTATTTAACTATTTTTTTTCTTTTCTCTCCATACATCCATTTTAAGGCATTTTTAAAAATATACTTCTCAGTTAATGAATTTCTTTTCTGATGTAGCCAATCTGTTAAGTTACTTTAAATCTAAAATTTCATCTGTTGTATTTTTTCTTTTGTTAAATAATTTCAACTTTTATTTTAGATTCATGGAGTACATGTGCACGTTTAGTACATGTGTATATTGGGTGATGCTGAGGTTTGAGTACAAACTCTTATCACCCAGGTAGTGTGCACAGTAACCATTAGTCTTTCAATCCACACCCCTCTCCCTCCTGCCTCCTGTAATAGTCCCCAGGGTCTGTTGTTCTCATCTTTATGGTTATGTGTATTCAGTGTTTAGCTCCCACTTCTAAGTGAAAACACACAGTATTTGTTTTTTTATTCCTGTGTTAATTTGCTTAAGAATAATGGCCTTCAGTTGTGTACATGTTGCTGCAAATTACACAATTTTGTTCTTTTTTATGGCTACATAGTTTTATATTATATACATACATATGTGCTTATATATATATATATATATATATATTCTTTATCCAATTCACCATTGATGGGCACCTGGGTTAACTCCACATCTTTGCTATGGAAAATAATGTTGCAATGAATTCATTCTTCGTATTTTCAATCATCATTTCATGTTTAAACACTCTTTTGTTTTCTTTAACATACCAGTCATAGTTATCTTAATGTTCTTTTTTTTTTTTCTGCTTCCTCTGCACATTGTTTTACCATGACATTGACCTGGGTAATGCTTCTCACATGTAATCTAGGAAAGAACAGAATATACTTTGGGGTAAGTGATAGTTGCTTAGAGTCAGAGAAAACATAGAATCTGTAGTGTAACATTACATGTAGCTTTTCTAGTAAAAAAGTTATATCTTTTTAACCAGTGCTTAAATCATCTGTGCATTTATTTCTTTTTTATTTGATTAGTCTTATATAATTTTATGTATTACAATATATAGTCTTATAATAATTAAAATTTCTTGCCTCTTTCCATGTCTAGAATAAAAAAGCAAAAGCCTACAGATGATGTTCTCTACTTCCAAGACTATTTTTTTAATTTCCTCTCTTAGGCAGATGGAGTGAGGATGAATATTTTAATTCAAAAGTGAATTGATCTTAGTAAGAATTGGGGTAGAGTTGCAGTAAGACTTAGTATATTCTGTTTCAATCTAATTTTTCTTGCCTTATTATTTTTGTTCTTGTTGAGAACCTAGCTAATCAGGTTATTTACCTTTAAAGTCTAATAAATACATGCCCACTATTTTTTTATTCTCTTCTGCCAACCCACACTATGTAGTTCCAAATCTGAGAAGTGCTGGAGACTGTGTGTTAGAGGAAGACCCCTTTTCTTCTTGGCCTTAGGTTGATAAGCAATGTGAGACAGAAGAATATATTACTGTGACATTAAAAAGTTCTCAGCCTAGTCCTCCAGCTTCCTGTGTGCAAACCCATAACTCAGCAAAAAATGCCTGTGTCAAGTCAACTGATTATGGGAGGTATATAAGTCTCCAATTTATTGTTCCAGAACTGAAGAACTACTAAAATGTTTGCTGATTTTTCTTTTCCCCCTTGGGACCTCTCCCTCTGATGTAAACCAAATCCTTAACCTATATGCAGAATCAAGCACTGGGAGAAAATAACTCATGTTTGTAGTGTGTAATACTGAATCCCTGAAAAGAAACAGCAAATAAAGTAGGAGACCAGAAAGGACAGTGGTGTAGAAACAAAGCATTAGAGTCTCAGAACTACAAACTTCCATTACACACATATGGAGCCAGAGATTAAATGTGCTGCTTAATTCTCCTTACTCTTCTGTTGTTAAATCCTATGGAAGTAAAGTATGAAGTCTGTGGTAACTCTAACTTTATATTGATAAAATCTATAATTGGAACTAACAGGGATTGTAAGAAATTGAGAAACTGAGAGCTTTTGACACTATAACATACTGATTTAACCATTAACGTTTGTCTAAATAAATAAGGAAGGTAAATAAGATTCATACATTATTATTCTGTATATTGTTATCATCTAGTTAAATTTCTGTTCAGATCCATATAGCAAGGAAAGCAAAGCAATTTCCCTATTATTTAGTGGTATGTTGTATATGTAGAATTTTATGTAACCATGAGATTATGAATATTAATTATAGGAAAATATATATGGTCTAATGTTTGTTGTGTAAAATAATTTTTTTCTCATTTAAATTCTCAAACCCCATGTTTGTCATAGGAAGGTTGATTTATTCCATTTTGATTATTAATTGCTAGCTGTGAATCACTGATACAGTTAAAAAATTTCTTAATCAACTTGAAGGACATTGAACATTGTTCTACAGCTCAAAACATATCTAAAATTATTTATTTTATTGTTGTATGTTATCCTTTAAATAAAATAACAAGCAAAAACAAACAACCTTGTTAAAAAAAATGGGCAAAGGACATGAATAGATACTTCTTAAAAGAAGACATATATGTGTCCTACAAAGATATAAAAAAAAATACTCTGCATCACTAATCAAAAGAGAAATGCAAATCAAAATCACAATGAGATACCATCTCACACCAAACACAATGACTATTGTTAAAATGTCAAAAATAACAGATGCTGGCAAAGTTGCAGAGATAAAGGTACAACTTACATACTACAGGTGGGAATGTAAATTAGTTCACCCACCTTGGAAATCAGTGTGGAGATTTCTCAAGGAACTTAAAACAGAACTACAGGGGGAGCTGGTAAGATGGCCGAACAGAAACAGCTCCGGAATGCAGGTCCCAGGGAGAGAGACACAGAAGCCCAGTGATCTCCGCATCTTGAAATGAGGTACCAGGTTCATTTCAATGGGTCTGGTTGGACAGTGGGAATAACCCAAAGTGGGCAAACTGAGGCAGGGCAGGGCACTGCCCCACCTGGGAAGTGTAACTGACCAGAGGATTGGGGGCTCTCTCCCTACAGTCTGGTTCAGATACTGTGCTTTACCCAAGCCCTCTGCAACCCACACAACAGGAGATCTTCACAAGTCTGAAAAGCACCCAAGAGTTACCTGAACAGAGCTAAGCAGCAGATCCAGCTGGTGCCACGGGTTGCCGGCACAGATCTAAGTAGACTATTGACTAACACTGAGAAAGCCAGCTGGAAGGAGCTACCCACCCCTCAGAAAGAAGGGGAACTGAAAGCAGGGAATCAGATGATACAGTTAGGTGGTTTCCTCCCCCACAAAGCCCAGCAAACTGAAGCCCTCTCACTTGAGAGTTTTGTAGCCAGCACATCAGTTTGAGCTCAACCCAGAACAATCGAGCTCGGTGGAGGGAAGAGCAGCCACCATTACAGAGGGGGATCTAATCTTCCTGTGTAAACAAAAGATGCAGGAAATACATGCAGCAGCTCCACTGAATCCATGGTAGCCCAGCAGCACTGCTGCAGTCAAAGGAAAAGCTGCTAAGCAGCCCCCTGAAATCAAAGATAGATAAATCCATCAAGATGGGAAGAAACCAGTGCAAAAAGTATGAAAAGACCAGAACGTGTCTTCTCCACCAAGGGATCATAACTCCTAACCAGCAACGGAACAAAACAGGATGGAGAATGAGTTTGATGAATTGACAGAAGGTGGCTTCAGAAGGTGGATAATAACAAACTTCTCCAAGCTAAAGGAACATGTTCTGACCAAATGCAAAGAAACTAAAAATATTGAAAAAAAAGGTGAGACGAAATGCTAACTAGAATAACCAGCTTACAGAAGAACATAAATGACTTGGTGGAGCTGAAAAACATAGCACAAGAACTTCGTAAAGTATACACAAGTTTCAATAGCCAAATCGATAAAGCAGAAGAAAGGATATCAGATGTTTTAAGATACACAAATCAAAAACCATGATACATCACATCAACAGAATGAAGGACAAAAAACATACAATCATTCCTACAGATGCAGAAAAGACATTTGATAAGATTCCACACTCCTTTATAATACTTTCAACTTACGAAGCACAGAAGAATACTAC
>CAUYLG010037019.1:0-144048 GCA_963573385.1 Cacajao melanocephalus
GTGGCTCCTCTGCTGGGTAGCTCCCAGTTTGTGGGCAACAGAAATTTGTCTGAAATTGCGGTGTCCACTCACTCTCTGCGCTTTCACTGGGAGCTACAATCCTGAGCTGTTGCTAATCCGCCATCTTGGATCTCTCTCCGCCTGGTGATGAAGTTTTTTCTGTTTCTTAGTTTTCCTTTGGCGGACACCCCTTCCCCACAGAGCTGGACCTTCCCGGTTCTGCTGTGCTTGCTGTGAAACTCTCAGTCCTCAGCGTTTCCAATTGCTGTTCTCCTTGTGGGGATGGGACCAGCTGGCCTGACTCAAAGGGCACCCAGTCCCGTATACTCCGCACCGAGAAGCGCCGCGCCAGGGCACTGGCAAAACAGCTGCACCGGCCAAAAAAGTTGCGCTGGTGACCCGTTTGGCTCCTCCGCTGGGAATCTCCCGGTCTGTGGGCAACAAAAATTCGTCTGAAAGTGCAGTGTCCACTTGCTCTCTGTGCTTTCACTGGGAGCTACATTCCTGAGCTGTTGCTAATCCGCCATCTTGGATCTCTCAGGCGAGACTGAGTTTTGTTCTTATTGTGCACGCTGGAGTGCAATGGTGCTATCTTGGTTCACTGCAACCTCTGCCTCCCGGATTCAAGCGATTCTCCTGCCTCAGCCTCCAAGTAGCTGGAACTACAGGCACATGCCACCACACCCAACTACATTTTCATATTTTTAGTAGAGACAGTGTTTCACTATGTTGACCAGGCTGGTTTCGAACTCCTGACCTTAGGTGATCCGCTTGCCTTGACCTCCCAAAGTGCTGGGATTACAGGCGTGAGCCACTGTGCCCTGCCTATAGTGCTTTTAAAAAGTTTTTTTTTTTTCTTCTTAACTTTCCTTTTCCTTTTTGAGACAGAGTCACCCTGTCACCCAGGCTGGAGTACAGTGGCACAATCTTGGCTCACTGCAACCTCCACCTCCTGGGTTCAAGTGATTCTCCTACCTTAGCCTCCTGAGTAGCTGGGACTACAGGCATGTGCCACCACGGTAACTAATTTTTATATTTTTACAGGAGACAGCATTTCACTATGTTGGCCAGACTGGTCTCAAATTCCTGAACTCAGGTGATCCACCCACCTTGGGTTACCCAGGCTGGAGTGCAGTGGTGTAATCATAGCTCGTTGCAAGCTCAAACACTCCTTCTGCCTCAGCCTCCTGAGTAGTTGCACCTACAGGCGTGCACCAGAACACCTGTCTATATAGTGCTTTTCATTAGTTTGTGTAAGAAAGATGTTACCCAATTACATATTTACAATCTCAATTTACTATGACTCCCATGTTTTAGAGAGGAAGCACAGCCCCCCACAGTCCTTAATTTACTCCCTGTCCTGCAAAAGGAGATGCTGTTGTTAGAAGTTAGTAAAAGGATCTGTGGTATGAGGCTTCTCAAAGAGTACTGAGTGTTTGAACAATTTTTATGCTCTTTGCCCACTCTCTTTCGATTTCATCAGAACAGCTAGAATTATTTAGATAATTCTGATTGCATTTCTGTCCAGAGAAACAGTCTACAAAAATTTATCTGTAGGGTTCCTTTTCACTGGTTACTTTGTGATGTGCTGCACTGATCACTCCTATTCTTCACCTTTCTTCTTACTATGCATTTATCTACATGACCTCACAGCTCTTCTTGTCAAATGGCAGAACGTACTTCCTTATCCTTTGATTAGGTATTTAGTCATGTAACTTGCTTTGGCCAATGAGATCTTAACAGATGTGGCTTGAGCAGAGGCTTAAAAGTTGCTTGCATCTATCTGCTTGCTCTCTTTTGACTCTGCCATTACCAAGAGAAGAATACGTTCAAGCTAGCCTGCCAGACCTAGGAGCAGGATGAGCGACAGATGGAGCAAAGCCACCCCCAGTCATCCCAAGATAAGTGGGTGCATCCTGCCAAAAGCAGAAGTTGGGTATTTTATGTAAGAACTTTGAAGGTTTCATTCTACTGCTGCTGGCTTCCACTGTTCTATTAAAAAAAATCAACCGTTACTCTTATTGTTTTCTCTCTGGCTCCTTGAAAGATTATTTTCTTTGACCTTTTCTTCAGCAGTTTCACTGAGATATGTTTAGCTATGGCTTTAGATTTATATTTCCTGAGGTTTTGAATGATTCTTACATCTATGGCTTGGTATCTTTCTGGGATTTTTAAAATTCTAGAGCAATTGCTGTTGCTCTAGAATTCAGAATAGATATTATCTTCCACTTACAAATTATCTTTTCATCTGAGTCAAATCTGCTAATAAACTCAGCCACTGAGTTCTTAATTTCGGTTCTTGTCGTTTTTTACTTCTAAAATACAATTTGATTCTTTTCATGTTTTACATGTTTTGAATCTGTCAAAATTCTTATCTGCTTTTTAAAAATTTACTGAACTTTAAAAATCTTATTTCATACTCCATTATCTGTAGATTTCTTTCTTTTTTTTTTTTTTAACTATTTCCCTTGGGTTTTTGTGGTTTTTTGGCCATGTTATGTTGTCTCCTCCAGTGACTGGTTAATTTTTGTCATACATGGCACATAAGATGTGAAAGATGGTAAAGATTATTTTAGGTTCTGGATGATGTTATCTTCCTCCAGAGGGTTTTATATTTGCTTGTAACAGGCTAAGCTAAGGCATTAGCAATCCCAAATCACTTTAATCCGAAGACTGAGACTATTCCAAGCTGATGTACATTTGCTTTACTCTTTCTTCTAAGATGTAGTTCTTTAGGGCCCCCATCCAAAGCTTAGGGAAGAGTTTCCAGTGTATTCTCCACCCTTGGTGGCACATGATCTCTATATTTTTTCCTCTAAAGTTTATGAGTTAGTGGAGAGCTTTTCTCAGATTCTTAGCTGCCTCTTTCTGAAATCAACAGCTATTTGCCAAATAAAGCAGCCACAAACACTGAGCCCAGCTCTCTGAGTTTCCTTTCTTCTGTATTTTAGCCCTATAATCATCCAGTGCCTTGGTAGCTATCTTGTCATCAAACAGGATGTTCTCTGTTTGTTCTCTGTGGGAAAAAAAAAAAGCAAAGTTATCTCAGAAAGAATGAAATGCATCAGAGATGTTGAAAACCAAAAGACAATGGAATAACATTTTTCAAGTAATAAAAGAAAATGACTGCTAATAACCTAGTTTTATATCTGGCACCAAAAATTTTCAAAAGAAAAGATAAAATTAACATACTTCTAGATAAACACAAATGGAGATAATTTGTCACAAGTAAACCCATAATAAAAGAAATGTGAAAGGAATTTCTTCAAGTGGAAGGAAAATGATCACACCTATGTGATCCTCATAAATCCAGAAAGAAATGAAAAGCAACAGGAATGGGAAAATGTGGGTAAATCTATATAAAAATTGACTGTATAAAACTATTAACGTTTTATAAGGCTGATATATATATGTATAGAATTAAAATGCATGACAGTAATAACACAAAAGGCATGCAGGAACAGATAGAGTTGAAGTGTTCTGAAGTTCTGTTTTGTTCAGTCTTGTTTTGTTTTGTTTCTGAGATGGAGTTTCACTCTTGTTGCCCAGGCTGGAGTGCAATGGCATGATCTTGGCTCACCGCAACCTCTGACTCCCAGGTTCAAGTGATTTTCCTGTCTCAGCCTCCTGAGTAGCTGGGATTACAGGCATGTGCCACCACGCCCAGCTAATTTTTGTATTTTTAGTAGAGAGCGGTTTTTGCCATGTTGGCCAGGCTGGTCTTGAACTCCTGACCTCAGATAATCCACCTGCCTTGGCCTCCCAAAGTGCTGAGATTACAGGCATGAGCCACCATGCCCGGCCCTGAAGTTTTATCATTTTTCTATAAAGAGGTAAAAATACGATTCTTTATTACACTTAGATGAGTCAAGGGTATACTCTGTAATCTCAAGGATAACCCCTAGTAAAAGAATATAGAACTAACATACCTATGCGTGATGGTGGTAGTGGTGGTGGTGGTGGTGGCAGAGAGTACAAAAAAAAAAGAAATATTTGATGAGTACAGAAGAATGAAAGAAAGGAGAGGGAAGACCATAGAACAGATATAGGAGAAATAGAAACAAATAATAAAATGGTAAATATAATCAAAATGTATCCATGTCTAGAATCACATTAAATGTAAACAGACTAAATATTCAACTTAAAATATTGTCAAATTAGATTACAATAAATGCAATCCAACTATATGCTACGTTTAAGAAACACACTTTAGGGCCAGGCATGGTGGCTCACATCTGTAATCCCAACACTTTGGGAGGCCAAGGTAAGCAGATCACCTGAGGTCAGAAGTTCAAGACCAACTTGACCAACATGGAGAAACCCCATCTCTACTAAAAACACAAATTTAGCCAGGTGTGGTGGTGCATGCCTGTAATCCCAGCTACTTGAGAGGCTGAAGCAGGAGAATTGCTTGAACCTGGGAGGCAGAGGTTGTGGTAAGTCGAGATCGTGCCACTGCACTTGAGCCTAGGCAACAAGAGTGAAACTCACTCTGTCTCAAAAAAAAACAAAAACAAAAATAAACAACACTTTAAGAACAAAGAAAAGTTGAATAGAAAAGATGGAAAAAGGAATATCATAAAAACACAAAGCAAAATAAAGCTAGTGTTCTAGCATACCAATACCTTGCAAAATAGACTTTATGCTAAGAAGTATAAATACAGATAAAAAGGAACAAAATGATATATAATAATTACAAATTTCTATATGTATTCTCATGAATTGAGAATACATAAAGATAATTTTGACAGACAAAGGGAAAAATACACAAATCTACAATCATAGTGGGAGAACTTTAACTGTCTCTCTCAGTAACTGAAAGATCAAGCAGGAAAAATATCAGTAAAGATACAGAAGATCTGAACAACATGATTGACAAACCTGGATAATTTGGGATATATAGAACACTTAACTACAACAGAAGAATATATATTTAAATGTATGGAAAACATCTATCAAAATTGACCATGCATCCATAAAGCAGGTCATACCAAAATTCAGAGGTTTCAGTTACTCAGGATATGTTTTTTGACCACAGTGGAATTTAGCTAGAAATTAATGAGAAGAATATAAATTTAAGACCCAAATATTTGGAAAGTAAACAATAAATTTCTATTTCAAGAATACAAAGTTTCAAAAAAAAGCCCAGGATCAGATGGATTCACAGCTGAATTCCACTAGATGTACAAAGAACAGCTGGTACCATTCCTGCTGAAGCTATTCCAAAATACTGAGGAAGAGGGACTTCTCCCTAACTCATTCCATGAGGCTAGTATCACCCTGATAACAAAACCAGGCAGAGACACAACAAGAAAAAGAAAACTTCAGGCCAATATCCTTGATGAACATCAATGTAAAAATCCTCAATAAAATACTGGCAAACTGAACCCAGCAGCACATCAAAAAGCTTATCTACCATGATCAAGAAGGCTGTATACCTGGAATGCAAGGTTAGTTCAACACATGCAAATCAATAAATGTGATTCATCACATAAACAGAACTAAAGACAAAAACCACATGGCCAAGATCATACTGAATAGGCAAAAGCTGGAAGCATTCCCCTTGAAAACTAGCACAAGACAAAGATGCCCTATCTCACCAGTCCTATTCAGCATAGTACTGGAAATCCTGGCCAGAGCAATTAGGCAAGATAAAGAAATAAAGGTCATCCAAATAGTAAGACAGAAAGTCAAACTATCCCTGTTTGCAGACAACATGATCCTATATATAGAAAACTCCATAGTCTCAGCCCAAGAGCTCTTTAAGCTGATAAACAACTTCAGCAAAGTCTCAGGATACAAAATCAATGTACAAAAATCACTAGCATTCCTGTAGACCAACAACAGTCAAGCTGAGGGTCAAATCAGGAATACAATCCCATTCACAATTGCTCTCTCGCCACCTTCCACACACATGAACTAAGAATACAGCTAACCAGAGAGGTGAAAGGTCTCTACAAGAAAAACTATAAAACACTGCTCAAAGAAATCAGAGATGACACAAACAAATAAAAAAACATTCCATGCTCATGGATAGGAAGAATCAATATTGTTAAAATAGCCATACTGCCCAAAAGATTCAATGCTATTCCTAATAAACTACCAATGACATTCTTTACTGAACTAGAAAAAAATGATTTTAAAATTCATATGGAACCAAAAAAGAGACAGTGTGGCAATTCCTCAAAGACCCAAAGACAGAAATACCATTCAACCCAGCAATCCTACTACTGGGTACATACTGAAAGGAATATAAAACATTCTACCATAAAGAAACATGCACGTGTTATGTTCATTGTAGCACTATTCATAATAGCCAAGATGTGGAATCAATCTAAATGCCCATCAATAGGAGACTGGATAAAAAAAGTGTGGTACATATACACCATAGAATACTATGCAATAATAAGAAAGAACAAGATCATGTCCTTCGCAGGAACATGGATGGAGCTGGAGGCAATTATCCTTAGCAAATTAACACAGGAAAAGAAAACCAAATACTGCCTGTTCTCACTTATAAGTAGGAGCTAAATGATAAGAACACAAGGACAAATAGAGAACAACACACTGGGGCCTACTTGAGGGAGAACGGTGAGAGGAAGGAGAGGAAAAATAACTAATGGGTACTAGGCTTATCTTATCATTAAATATGACACCTGCTGTCTGTTTGTTTTTGTAGTCACTATTATATAGAGAAGTTTTGATGTTTGTATTTTAAAGAATCATAAACAGGAATTAAATTTTACAATATTTTTTCAGAGGTCTTTCTGTATCTATCAGCAATACCTGGGTAATAAAATAATCTGTACAACAAACCCCCATGACACAAGTTTACCTATATAACGAACCTGCACATGTACCCCGTGAATTTAAAGTTAAATTAAAAAAAAAAGAATACGAAGTTGGTTTAAAATTTGAAAATCCACCAGTATAATTCACCACATTAATAGAAATAAAAGAGAAAAATTATAGTTTGTTGATACAGAAAGAAGACCTCTGAAAAAATTTAGCAAAATTTAATACCTATTTATGATTCTTTAAAATATAAACATCAAAACTTCCCCATATAATAGTGACTATAAAAAACAAACAAAACAACAACTATCATATTTAATGATAAGATAATGAATATTTTCTCTCTGAGATCAGGATAGAGACAGGGATTCCTGCAGTCAACACCTACTTAACATCATATTTCATTTCCTAGCCACTGCAGTAAGAAAAGGGGGGAAAAGTTACAAATTACCACAATAATAATCGATTCAAGCAAGAATTACTAATAGTGTCAAAGTGTTGTTTCACAAGTTTATTAATTACACAGGCAAAAGAAAAGTTTACAAGGGAGAAATCTGGCAAGCACCATCTTAACCAAGTGATAAAAATTAACATCACCAATAATAAGTCACATCATGTGTCTCCTGTTGTGATGACTGAGAAATACATGTTGTCACATAAAAAATATTTCTTCCAAGAATGTTTATCTTGATATAAGTATCAAGTGTCCATCAGACAACTCCATATTATATGATATTCTGTGCACGTGCACACACACACACACACACACACACCCTCCTATGACTCCTGTGTAAATGCATTCATACCCATTAGAAATGTGTTCACAACAAAGTCATGTATTCAGCAAAGAGACAGTATGTATCATTTGCAAACACATGTCAAGATTTGCAAAAAGTCAATATCCTAGACTACAAAAAAGGTCTCAACAGATACCAAGATATTGATATAAAACCATCTCCGATCGCAAAGCATTAAAAATACAATTCAAGAGCAAAAGCACACCTCCCCCCACCCCGGGTTATTGTATGTTTGTAACAAAAGAAAAAAGAAAAGAAATATTTAAATAATGAGGGTAATTGGCCAAGAAGAAATCAAATATAAATTAGAAAAATGTTCCAAACTGAAAGATAGTAAGAGGGTTACATATGCTAATTTCTAGATACAACTGTGTTGGAACTTGAGTGAAGTGCAATCATCTTAGATGCACTTGTTACAAAAGAAAAGATTGAAATTCAATGACATAAATGTTCAACATAAAAAGGTAGAAAAAATTAGAAGAGTAAACAACATAAATAGAAGAAAGTATTTGAGATCAGAATTTAATAAAACAGGATATAGAAGCAAAGTTAATTTAATTAGTATCTATACTCCTTCTGAAATCCACAAATATTTTCAAATGCATTGCCTTTCCTATTTTCCACATTATTATCTAGTATGACTTTTTTCATCTTGCTTATAAACAATCCCCAACAAATCAATCCTTACTTAGACAATATTGTCGATTTCCTGGACTATTATTGCTTCTTGCATCCCATTTCCTTTTGCAATCAATTGTTGTCTTACTTAAATATATTCTTTAGTAGTTAAGTTCTGTGAGTAAACTCAGAGTCTTTTGTGTGTGTGTATTTGAACATGCCTTCATTTCAGCTTTGGTCTTGAATGATGGTTTAGTTTAGTAATGAAATTCGATTATTTCCCCTGGTGTTCTAACTTCTTTTTTGCAGATAAAAAGTCTGATACTAATCTAATTTTCATATCTTCATAGAGAATCTCTTCATAAAAAGCACAGTTGACCCTTTAACAACATGGGTTTGAACTGCATGGGTCCACTTATATAAAGATTCATTTCAATAAATATATTGGAAAATGTTTTTGAGATTTGAAACAACATGAAAAAGTTGTAGATGAACCATAGAAATATTAAGGATTTGTAGATGTAGCCTACAAATATCCAAAAAATAGGAAAAACTTAGGCATATCATGAATGCATGATGTGTGTAGATACTAACGAAAGGCATACCTGTAGCCTCTAATATGATTTGAGAAAAAGCGAAGTCATACAACACCTTAAAGCAAAAGGAAGAAGAAAGATCTAAAGCTGGAAAATTTAATGCCAGTAAAGGATAACTTGATAATTTTAGAATGATGTTTGGCTTTAAAATGTCAAGATAACAGAGAAACAGCTTCTGCCAACCAAGAAACAGCAGATGAGTTCCCAGACACCATTAAGAAAATCATTGTGAAGAAAGGGTATGTACCTGAACAGATTTTCAATGCAGACAAAAGTGTCCTGTTCTGGAAAAAAATGCCACAGAGGACATTTATTAGTAAGAAAAAGATGTGAGCACCAGAATTTAAAGCATGAAGGGATAGGCTACCTCCACTGTTTTGTCCCAGTGTAGTAGGGTTTTTAATCAGGATTGCCCTTCCATAAGGCTCTGACCTTGAAGTTAAAAAAGATAAACATCAGCTGCCAGACTTCTGGCTGTTCAATAAGAAGGCCAGTCAGTTTGCGGACAGACATCCACTAAATAGCTTGCTAGAATTTTTGCTGAGATTGCAATTGCTTTGAGTCTATAGATCAAGTTGGGAAGAACTAACATCTTGACAATATTTAATCTTCCTATCCATGAACATGGACTACCTCTCCATTTATTTAGTTCTTCTTTGATATCAGAATGTTGTAGTTTTCCTCATATTCTTCATATGTTTTGTTAGATCTATACCTACGTATTTCATTTGGGGAGGAACTAATGTAAATGGTATTGTGTTTTTAAATTTCAAATTCCACTTGTTAATTACTTGGATATAAAAATGTGATTGACTTTTGTGTATTAACTTTGTATCATGCAGTCTTGCTACAATCTATTTTTGGTTCCAGGAGCGTTTTTTTTTGTTTTGTTTTTTGTCAATTCTTTCATATTTCCTAAATAGACAATCATGTCGTCTATGAAGAAAGTTTAATTCTTCCTTCCCAATCTGTATACCTTCTCTTTTCTTTTCCTATTTTATTGCATTAGCTAATACTTCAGTATGATGTTGAAAAACTGTCTGGTTATTTTTAATTAATAAAATAGAAAGTCTAATTTTGGTAAATGAAATGTTCTTCCTTGTGTCCTAGTAATTAAAAATTATTTAAAGTTAAAGGCCTTTAATCAGGGCCTGCTTTACACTAGAAGCTTACAAAGAGAAAGGGGAGGGGTGACTCATTCTCTATTTTCTCTCCTTATGCTTCTCTACTGCTTACCCCCTGCTCCTTAACTAAGTTGATTTCTAGATCCTCAAAGTGGAGTGGGGTATCCTGGTGCTAGTTTTCTGGGAAAGGAGAAAGGTCTGGCAGAAGATGTTTTGCTTTACATGATCTGTTTTGCATGATTTCATGTATTTTAGTGCTGATTCTTCTATTTGGGAGCAGTGTGAGTTTTTGAGTCCCCAGTGAAATTCCACATTGTAGTTTTAACAGAGGCAACACTAATGCAACCTGCCCTCACCTGCTGTCCCTAGCAGTTTATCATGCAATCTTTTATTGCTTGGTTCCCCTCACGTTGGCAGGCCTCCATCTTGGGTAGGCTCCCTTCAAGATGACCCCTGTTCATGAGTCTGCAGTGCCTATTTAGCCCTTAGGAAACAACACATATTTTCCAAGCCAAATGAAGAAGAATTCCAAATACCACTCTTCCTTCTGGCCTTGCCTGGCACCTGCAAGTGGTTATAGTCAAAGCCTTTTACCTTTACAAAGCCTTCCTGAGACCAAGTAAAAAACTAGTCCCTGTGTTTCCCCAAATTTGAGGGGACAATCTGAGATTCTCCAAGTGATCTTCTCAAAACCCCTTTTAGTAGACTTAAGATAAGCGGACTCTTCCCTGCTCCAACACACACACACAAATGTGAAAAGGTAAAAAATACTCCAGCCTTTAACTAATTTTTCCTAAAAAATGCTCTCCTGGCTTCTTCAGCTCAAACCTTTAAACTATTAAAGTAGGTTTCGCCTAAGTTGTCAGTGGTTTTTAGCACTTCCTTCCCACATATGCATAGGTAGTTTTGCGGTGCCTTTCTTTGTAGTGAGAGAGTACTTGCCCCCTAACATTTTGTTATTGGCCTATAAGACAGACATAAGAGGGCAGAAATTGGCCAGGCACAGTGGCTCATGCCTGTAATCCAAGCACTTTGGGAGGCTGAGGTGGGTGGATCACGAGGTCAAGAGTTCAAGAGCAGCCTGGCCAAGCTGGTAAAACCCAGTCTCTACTAAAAATACAAAAATTAGCCAAGCGTGGTGGCAGGCTAATCCCAGCTACTAGGGAGGCTGAGGCAGGGAACTCTTTGAACCTGGGAGGTGGGAGGTGGAAGTTGCAGTGAGCCGAGATGGTGCCACTGCACTCCAGCCTGGGCAACAAAGCAAGACTCCATCTCATATACACACACACACACACACACACACACACACACACACACAGATACACACACACACACACACACACACACACACACAAAAGCAGAAATTAAGACAAAGTTCCATTATAACTTTCAATTACATATAGTTTCTTTCTATTTTTAAGAAAGTCTATTTTTCTCTGCTGTGTTATAGTATTTTTCTCTGGATACACACCACTCCAATGTGTTTATATGTGGATTCATTGTTATTCTATTCATAACTAAGTTTATATCTGCATGTCTTTCTTTGATCTGGTAAATATTCACCCATTATCTCCTCAAATACTGCCTCTCTTCAAATAATGTTCCTTGTATCCAGAACTCCTATTAGACATATGTTGGGCCTCATGATTCAGTCCCCTATGTTTCTTTTAATCTTTGGGCATAATTTCCCCCATATCTTGTTCCCTCTAGATGAGCACCTCAGCACTATCTGATGGCACACAATTTTTCCCTTCATCTGTATCTCACCTGCTGTTTACTTATCTATTGCATTTTTAATTTTTGCATTTCCTGAGGTTCTTTTCGATTCTTTTTAAAATCCACTTTTTAACTCACAGTATCCCGTCTGTCGATACAATCTTTGCTTTATCTTTTGTCTCTCTAACAATTTTAAACATACGTATAGCATTCTTTCCAATTAATCCCTTAGGTCCAGTACATGTGCTCACAGGAATACTACTTGTTTTGTCTGTTGACTCCTCCTCACAGTGTTTCATTTCTCTGTGTAATCTGTACCTTTTTTACTAGTAGTTCATGCTCAGTTTCCCTCTCTCCTCAAGGGGAAATCCATTATATCCAAATGGTGGAACTGTCCCTGTACAGCCTTTTTTTGGCATTTTCTTCTGTCAAGGCCCCAGAGTTTTCAGTGACTACAGAATAATTTTCATGTTTATTTCTATGCTTCAGGTTCCTTTGCACTATGGGCAATTAAAATGTGGACTTTATACCTGCACATGACACAGGTTTGAAAATTTATTTTTTCCCCTTATTTAGATTTTCTCACACATGTATCTCATTCTCGCATACCATTGCTCCAAGAAAACCACAAACTTCTTTTTCGCTTTCTGAGTTGTTGGGCAAAGTGTTTTTCTGGTCCTTTTTACATGCAAGGCAAACCTTCAGTATTCCCAGCTTTAAGAAGAAGCCTCATTCCAAGCTCCCCTTCTTGCACGGATTCAAGTTCATGTATCCTGTTCCTCTGTGAGCGTTAAAGTCCTGCCCAGTTAGTAGTCTGCATTTGGGTCCGACTTCTCCTTGGGGCTTTACTTCTTCAGTTCCTTCTTCTGCCTCCAACTTTGAGTTTTTTCTCTGTTCCTTGCATCTAGGCATTTCCATTTTTATCAAGATAGGTGACTTATTATAGTTTATCATTGCTATTTCATGTTATTTAGTATCATATAGAAGTTGAAGTGTTGGAATCAGACTGTCTAGATTCAAATCTCAGCTCTGTCACTGGATATTTGCCCATGAACAAGTTGTCTTCTTTAAATATCAGTTTTCTTATTTGTAAAATGGGGGTAATAATAAGACCCAGCTCATATGATTGCTATGAGGATTAAGAGATGTAATATACATGGAGGGCATGGAGCAGTATATGGCACATATTAAAAGTCCAATAGTTATTAGGTATTATTCTTGTTATTATTTTTCTTTTCTTTTGATCATCATCACCATTATCATCCTATGCATTGTCATGTGTTTATAAAAACAGCTCCCGCCATTTTTTTTTTTACCAGAAACGCTGCAATATATTTTTTTAATCCCAAAACACTATTGGTGCCATCTGTGACACTAAACAAGACTCCTTCCTCCCTAGCTTATACAAACTTAAAAGGTAGTAATCAATTTTAAATTTAGTCTGTGTAAACTATAATTAGGAATATTGAAGTGTTTCAAGGTCAGTTTATATATTTCTGAACTAATTATAAATAATGTGTATTGCCTTCTTTTTTCTTTGAATTATTTGAATCATGGTGTCCCTACATCAGGGTAAATGATTGAGAGAAGGCAATTGCGTATTAGTGATAGCACCAATGGCTCGACTATCAAAGACAGGCTATTTGAGTTGAATACTCTGCTGTGAATCCCCTGGAGAAAGAGGTCCTCAGAAGTGAGGCCTTAGCAAGAATGAATGAAGTGGAGCATAATGAGGGAGGCTTTGTAGTAGAGTCTAATGAATGACTCCTTGACATTCTCTGATCTCTGACATGACAGGCATATGGTGTTTATCAATAAATAAAAAGGATATAATTACACTGAGGCTGAAGCATTCAGGGATTGGTAACATTTGGTAAGCTGGCAAGCTCTCTGCCCCACTCTTTATCCTAAGAGGTAGAATAAAACAAAATGTCTCCATAAAAATCTATTTATAGTACATGATAGTCTTTGGTTGTCTTTAGCTTCCCCAAAGAAGCAGTAGCTCATGCTCTCATTTGCATCCCTGGATGTATGTTGGTGTAATATCTAAATGACACTTCGAGGTAATCACAAACAGTCCTTAGAACTTTCAATGCACGGATTCTTTTTTTTAAAAATTTCAACTCTTATTTTAGATTCAGGGGATACATGTGTAAGTCTGTCACATGGGAACACGACATAACTCTGAGGTTTGGGGTACAGATTATCCTGTCACCCAACCAGTGAGCATAGTACACAATAGGCAATCCCTCAGCCCACACCCCACTCTTTCCTGTCTGCCTCCAGCAGTCACCAGAGTCCATCGTTCCCATCTCTATGTCCATGTATACTTAATGTTTAGCTCCCACTTATAAGTGAGAACATGCAGTATTTGGTTTTCTGTTGCTGCATTCATTTGTTTAGGATAATGTCCTCCAGCCACATCCATCTTGCTGCAAATGACATTTCATTCATTCATTTTTATGGCTGCATAGTATTCCATGATGTATACATACCACATTTCCTTTATCTAGTCCACTGTTGATAGGCACCTAGGTTGATTCCATGTCTTTGCTATTGCAATACACAGCTTCTTTAAAATATCACCAGCCTGAAGGCTGACGCAGTTCATAAGACTAATAATTATCTGGTGTCTGACAAAACTAGTACATTATTTTTGGTTTTGTGTACTCTACCAAAATCTTAATAACAGGCACAGCTTTGTGCTCTTCAACCTGTGGCAAAAGGCGAGAGATACATTGACAAGGAAACTCCAATGGGAAAGGTAGAGAGGACAGGCTTTCTGTCTGCCTATTTTCTACATGTGGGCTGTGTTTACAGAAAAGCAAACATTCTGTCAGAAAACAAACAGTTCAACTCAAACAATTACACCAAATGAACCTTTAACTTATCTGTAATCCACAGATTTGCCACAACTTCTCAGAAAGAAGCCATTACAGTGGTGCCATGCCTAAAGCATTTGCTTGGATAGAATCCTTGATACAACCCTTAAATCCTTTCTTTCTCTCACACTCCATTTTCAACCTTTAGGAAATCCTATCGGTTCAAGCTTCAATATACTCCCAAATCTCACCACTCTACATGACTTCTACTGCCACTACCACAGTCTGAGCACCATCACCTCTCCCTCTGAGAGCTGTGAAAACTTTCTAATGGTCTCTCTGCTTCTATATTTCTTTTTTTGAGAAGGAGTAGTCTCGCTCTGTCGCCAGGCAGTGCAGTGGCACGATCTCAGTTCACTATAACCTCTGCCTCCTGGGTTCAAGCGATTCTCCTGCCTCGGCCTCCTAAGTAGCTGGGATGACAGGTGTGCTACTATGCCCAGCTAATTTTTGTATTTTCAGTAAAGATGGGTTTTCACCATGTTGGCCAGGCTGGTCTCCATCTCTTGACCTTGTGATCTGCCTGCCTGAGCCTCCCAAAGTGCTGGAATTACAGGCATGAGCCACGGCACCCAGCCGCTACTATACTTTTATGTATTCCACACAGCAGGTAGAGAGATTCTTTTAAAAAAAGATAGGTCAGGTCAGGTCACACCTCTGTTCAAAATCCTGCAATGGCTCCAAAGTCCTTACAATGGCTCCTAGGCCGTTGGCTGTGGCCTCCCATGTTTGCTCCTTCTGCTCTCCCCGTCTTGCTCTCCCTCACTTTTCTCAAGCCAACTGATATGACCCCCTTGCTGTTCTTCAAATATTCTAGACACTGTCCCTTATCCTGGAATACTCTTCCACTGAATTTTGGAGGGATGCATCAAGTGTGTGTGTGTGTGTGTGTGTGTGTGTGTGTGTGTGTGTGTTTCCAATCTCACCTTCCAGTGAGGTTTATGTCTCCAATTACCCTATTTAAAATGAGAACCTGCCCTCCACAAGTGTGCACACCTAGGTTAAAGGATCCTACTACTTTTTTCTTTTACCCTAAAACATGTACCATCTAACATATATATAGTTTATTATTACTATGTTTATTGTATTGTCCAACTCTCTCCTCTAAAACATAAGCTCTATAAAAGCATGAAACTTCTATTCAGTGAGGTACCCTAAGTACTTAGGTTAGGGCTGACAGACAAAATAAGTGCACCCAAGGCAGGGCATGGTGGCTCACACCTGTAATCCCAGCACTTTGGGAGGCTGAGGCAAGCGGATCACGAGGTCAGGAGATCAAGACCATCCTGGCTAACACGATGAAACCCTGTCTCTACTAAAAATACAAAAAATTAGTTGGGCATGGTGGCGGGTGCCTGTAGTCCCAGCTACTCAGGAGACTGAGGCAGGAGAATCCCTTGAACCCGGGAGGCAGAGGTTGTAGTGAGCCAAGATCGCACCACCGCACTCCAGCCTGGGCAACAGAGCAAAATTCCATCTCAAAAAATAAAAAATAAAAATAAAAAAAATAAAATTCACCCAGCAAAATCTGAATTTCAGATAAACAATGACTACTTCATTTTAAAATAAGTATGGCCTATATCATCATTGGTTTATTTATTGTTATCTGAAATTCAAATTTATCTGAGAATACTATATTTTTATTTGCTAAATTTGACAACTCCAATCTAGAATAATGCCTGGCATCATCATCACAAGAAATATTATGTGTGGTCTACTTTTTAAATTAAAATAAATTTGTTTTGTTAAAAAAGAAAGAAAGAAAGAAAGAAGCTCTAGGAATATACTTAACCAATGAGGTGAAAGATCTCTACAAGGAAAACTACAAAACACTGATGAAAGAAATTGTAGATGACACAAACAAACAGAAAAACATTCTATGCTCATGGATCAGAAGAAATAATATCATTAAAATGACTGTACTGTCCAAAGCACTTTACAGATTTAATGGAATTCCTATCAAAATTCCACATCATTTTTCACATAATTAGGGGAAAAAATCCTAAAATTCATATAGAACCAAAAAAGGGTCAAAATAGTAACCAAAACAGCATGATACTGATACAAAAATAGACACATAGATCGATGGAACAGAATAGAGAACCCAGAAATAAAGCCACATATTTACAGTCAACTGATCTTTGATGAAGTCAACAAGAACATACATGGGGAAAAGGACACCTTATTCAATAAATGGTCCCAGGAAAATTGAATTGCTACACGTAAAGGAATGACACTGGACCCCTATCTCTCACCGCATATAAAAATAAACTCGAGATAGATTAAATACTTAAATGTAAGACCTGAAACTATAAAAATACTAGAAGAAAATTTAGGGAAAATTCTTCTGGACATTGGTCTTGGCAAATAATGCATGACACAAACCTGAAAAGGACAAGCCACAAAAACAAAAATTGGACAAATAGGGCTTAATTAAACTAAAATATTCTGCACAGCAAAAGAAATAATTAGTAGAGTGAACAGATAACCTGAATGAGAGAAGATATTTGCAAGCTATGCATCTGACAAGGGACTGACATCCAAAATTTGCAAAGGATTCAAACAACTTAACAACAAAAAACCCCCACAAATAATCTCATTAAAAAGTGGGAAACAGACATGAATAGACATTTCTCAAACGAAGATAAACAAATGCCCAATGCTCAGCATCACTAATGGGCTTGGTGCATGGGCTCATGCCTGTAATCCTAGCACTTTGGGAGGCCAAGGCAGGAGGATACTTGAGGCCAGGAGTTCAAGACCAGCCTGCATAACAGCAAGACCCCATATCTACAAAAAAAAAAAAAAAATTAAAAATTAGCCAGGTGTGGTGGTGCACACCTGTAGTCCTAGCTCCTTGAGAGGCTGAGGTGGGATGATTGCTTGAGCCCAGGAGTTCAAGGCTGCAGTGAGCCATGATTACACCACTGCACTCCAGTCGGGGTAACAGAGTGATACTCTGTCTCAAAAAAAAAAAAAAAAATCACTAATTATCAGAGAAATCCAAATCAAAACCACAATGAGATATCATCTTACCCAGTCAGAATATTATTAAAAAGAGAAAAAATAACAGATGTTAGCAAGGATGCAGAGAAAAGGAAATGCTTATACACTGTTGGTGGGAATGTAAATTAATACAACCTCTATGGAAAACAGCATGGAGATTTCTCAAAGAATTAAAAATGGAACTACTTTTCAAACCAGTAATCCCACTGCTGGGTATCTACCCAAAGGAAAATAAATCATTATATCAAAAAGACACGTGCACTTGTATGTTTATCACAGCACTCTTCACAAAGGCAAGGATATGGAATCAACCTAACAAATAATTGTCCATCAACAAATGAATGTAGTCTGTATGTACAATGGAATACTGTTCAGCCATTAAAAAAGAATGAAGCATGTCTTTTGCAGCAACGTGGATGGAAACAGAGGCCATTAACTTAAGTGAAACAACTCAGACACAGAAAGACAAATATCACATGGTCTCATTTATAAGTGGGAACTAAATGTGCACACACGGATATAGAGTATAGAATGACAGCAGAGAATTGGAAGCAGGGGGAGGAGGATGATGAGAAATGAATGGGAACAACGAACGTTATTTGGGTAATGGATTCTCTAAAGGCCCTGACTTCACAACCATGCAATCTATCCATGTAACAAAATTACACTTGCACCCCATAAATGTAAACTAATAAAAAATAAATAAAATTAATTTGCTTTTGAAATTTTAATGGTATTTTGAGCTAACTGAAGATACCCTGGACTACCACAAGAACAGTTTTATATCATGTAGTAAATAACTTTAGGAAAAGTAAATGGCCAAAAACAAAAACAATTAAATGAAAAAAAGCTAAGAACACCATCTATGATGCAATAGCACAAATATATATTAACCAATATTAAGCATTATTCCTTATGATATTGGGCAAAAAATAATGGAATGTTCCAAAACCAAAAGTTGAAAAATATGTTGGAGAAATCTTATTACAGTGGAAAGCTAGAGATTGAGTTGAAGAGTATAGTCTAATGTATTATTGAAGAATACATGGAGAATGAGAACAAGACTCAGATTACCCCATATCCAACCTCTAATTGTCCTTTCCAGTTATCTGCTGCCACTCACTACTTACGTGATCTTGGGAGAGTCACAGTCAAGACAACTCACTTTTATAGTAAGTGAGGTATCTTGTTAGTCACAGTCAGATAACTCACTTTTGTGATTAGACTTCTAAGATCCATTCTATTCCTAAAACTCTGGATTCTGTATAAAAGTATGATCAGAAAGTGAAAAGTCTATTTTTACAAACCTACCAGGAGTTATATATGATAATAAATATGATCAGAGTTCACTTATTCCAAAGGTGATACCAATGCTGAAAGCTGTTCACTTATTCCAAAGGTGATACCAATGCTCTAAACATTTTCGGCACTTCTATTTTGTATTTTAAGAAATACTAACAAATGGTTTTATCCCAGCCAGTAAAAGGCAGAGCTAGAACCTGAGTCATGCATTGTGGCAGCACTGTCTGTGATCTTAACATCTGTGCGGAACATCTATGACTTTGCCCCTTTCACCATGTGAAGACACAGCAAAAACACAGCCATTTGTGAACCGGTAAGCTGGCCTTCACCAGATGCTGAATCTGCTGATGTCTTGAGCCTGGATTTCTCAGCCTCTAGAAATGTGAGAAATAAATTTCTGTTATTTATAAGCCACTAGTCTATGGTTATTTTTGTTATAGCAACATGAACAGACTGAGACACCACCTCAGGCAGCTACAGCATTAAACAATTACCACTGAAAGTTTTTGACAAGTGCCCCAGGAAAAAGGCTGCTTGCACCAAGTCCTGCATGAGTCAAATAAAGACAAGTTCTGTGAATGGAAGTTTTCAGGGAGCTGCCAGAGAGATAAATAATAAAAAAAAAATCTCTGCAAATCGTGCTTTCTTGGGATGCTGCAACACCACTCCGCTCCCTCCAGTGACTGCTGGGCTGCTTTTTTCACACCTACCACGGCTGGGAGACGATCTGTTTTCAAGGCTACTGTGGAGCTGGGTAGAAGATGAAAATAGGGTAAGAGATAAAGTATCACAAGGCACACTCTTATCAAGACTCACATATTTTTATTTTTATTTCTTTTATATTTTTATTTACTTATTTATTTTGAGACAGGGTCTAGCTCTGTCACTGAGGCCGGAGTGCAGTGGTGTGATCACGGCTCACTGCAGCCTTGACCTCCTGGGCTCAGGCGATTCTCCCACCTCAGCCTCCTGGGTAGCTGGGACTACAGGCATGCATCACCATATCCAGCTAATTTTTGTTATTTTTTATAGAGATGGGGTTTTACCATGTTGTCCAGACTAGTCTCAAACTCCGTAGTTCAAGCAATCCACCCGCCTTGGCCTCCCAAAGTGCTGAGATTACAGGCACTACCCACTGCATCTGGCCACTGTTTTTATTCAATAAACACTTCTCAAACTGTGGTAAGCCTTTGATTAATTTCCAGAGTTCTGAAGAAGTTCACTTTGACAATTCAGTGGCATGATCTCGGCTCACTGCAACCTCCATCTCCCAGGCTCAAACCATTCTCCTGCCTCAGCCTCCTGAGTAGCTGGGATTACAGGCGCCCACCACCACATCCGACTAATTTTTGTATTTTTAGTAGAGTCAGGGTTTCATCATGTTGGCCAAGCTGGTCTTGAACTCCTGACCTCAGGTGATCCACCTGCCTCAGCCTCCCAAAGTGTGGGGATTACAGGTGTGAGCCACTGTGTCTGGCCACAGTATGTGTTTAAACTGGGCAATTTAGACTCTTTGATTCTTCTTGGCCAAGAAAGACAGATCATGTTTTGGAACTATTGTCCAAGCCTATTATTATTATTATTATTATTATTATTATTGAAATAGAGTCTCACTCCATCACCCAGGCTCGAGTGCAGTGGCACAGTCTTGGCTCACTGCAACCTCCACCCTCCGGGCTAAAAAATTCTTGTGCCTCAGCCTCCCGAGTAGCTGGGACTACAGGTGTGAATCACCACACCCAGTTAATTTTTGTATTTTTAGTAGAGATAGGGTTTCACCATTTGGCAAGGCTGGTCTTGAACTCCTGACCTCAAGTGATCTGCCAGCCTCACACTCCTTTTAAACCCACTGCACATTTTACACTATCACCTACAGCTTCTCCAAATAGAATCCTTTTCAGCTGGGACCCACCCTTGCTTTTGACATGTGCAAATGGATAATACTAAACAGCTCATTGATTTCCATGTGAGAAGAAAAATCAGTCCTTTCTTCCTACATTGTAGCAGCTATTTATAGTTAAACATGTATTTCTCACATAATTCTGCTGAAATCTTCATGTTCTACCCCTTTCTTCCTGAGTTGAGCTTTTGCTGAGCTAAAATGTAAAAGAGCACAAGTATAATCACCTAATATTAGTAAAAGTGTAGCAGAGAAATCAGGATACCTCATAGACACCAATCACTTCAGAAAAGTTCTTCTCTGCCTTAAACCAGTAAGACATAAAGTAAGGTCAAGCAATCTATCTTTTTAAACACATCTTGTCTGTGGATGAATATGATTAGAAGATAACACAAACCTTAACCAATGAATTTTGGCATTTAGAAAGGAGTATTTTTACACATGCAGGATGGTTCCAGGAAAATGAAGAGGTAGATTCAAGTTTCTAACATTTCAAAAACTCTTCAAACCTGTGATATTTTACTAGTCAGAAGTATTTTATTCTTTCCAAACTTACTTTGGGAATTTAGCTGAGATGATGACATCTCAATGTCAATAGGTTAAAAAAAAATACACAGACTGTAGATATAAAATATATATACTCTTCTTATCAAATTCACCTATTGTCTTCAATAAACACTCCTCAAATTATTGTAAGACTTTAATCAATTTCCAGAGTTCTGAAAAAGTTTATTTTGACAGTTTTTGCCAACGTTCTCCTTGTTTTAATGGGAGAATACATTTTCAAAGGTCCTTATTCTGCCATTCCTAAAGTACTTCTCCTCTTACAATATGTTTATATATATACATGTGTATATATCTATGTATAGGTATAGGTATAATATTAACATATATATTCATATATATATAAGTATATATATACTTAAAGCAGTATATATATAATAACAGGTTAAAAACAGATTTTTAAGAAATTGTAAATATTTAATTCCCATAGATGTATATATGTGGGCCTAGGCTAATTTATTTTGTTATATGGAATTATGATATTTCTTGCAAAGTATAAGGCAGCCTAAGAAAATATTTATTTGCTTTTTCTATGTGAAGTTACTTGTTGATCTTTATTTGGTAAAAAATTAAAAATAAAAATGATAGTTTTGCACCCATTAAGTGTGAAAGACAAAAGAAAAGTTGAAATTAGAATTAAAATTAGACTAAAAAATCATTTTTCCAGCTGTGAGGGAAAATATCTCGGTAAACATCTCCCAAAGATTAGAAAAATATCCAACTGTGCAGTTAGTTACTTAGCTTAAATAACTTTTATACCACTGATTCATCACTCGAATTGTCCTTTTAAGTTAGAAGAAACACTGCTTTAATTAACATATCCTATACTGAGATGAATTCTCAGTGTAAGTTGAAAATGACACTGTTCCATATACAAAGGGGGCCAAGTATTTTCATGCAGTGTAGTATAAATAGAAACAGAACAGATAAACCAAAATAATTTCCATAACATGTTTAGGTTATTTCACTATGTTATATGAGAATAATTAGATGAATTGCTTTACTTTGTAAATCTGAAATAGATATTATATCTTTATCATAAGTATACATATATACATGTATATAACATTGCTTTCACTGTTTAGCCGATTTAAAACATAGTACAGAAAGATTTCTTGCTTTGCAAAAGACCCCCTCGGAATCACTGCAAGAATATGACAGAAACCCTGATTGTGTTTTGACTCTTCGGTATGCTTTTTAGTTAATTTATTGGCACTTGTCTCTTTGGCAGAGCCTGCTGAATTGCTTTCTAAATGAAGTACTTGAAGTGTACAGATAGACTGGCTGCTTTCCTTAATTGACACTCCTGTACTTCATCAACTGGTCACTATGCTGTCTCTTCTGTTTCTCCTTTCCAGGTTTGGTTCCAGATTTCTGGCACGCCTCTCCCAACAAGCATATATACCTGTAGTTATGCAGGAATATTGCTGAGTGAGGAAAGAGAAATATTCAAATGTCAGAGAAAAAAACATCTGGAACATTTTCAAGGCCTAGAAAGTTTCATGTGGAAGCAGCATGAAGTCATTCAAAGGTAAAGCACTGTGGGGTATTCTGACAAAGCCACCCATCTACTCCCATTTTCATGCCCCATCTCAGTCCAGTCTTGGTGTAGACAGAGTGAGAGGATGTGCATGGCCTTATGAAACACTTCCAGTTCCTCCTTCCCATCTGGCCTTAAAAAACTCACATATGTACACCAAGGCAATAGTTGTAAGTGCATAAAATCATTTGCAAGGCTTATCAATAAGCATAAAATTTCCATGCTTGCAGCCCAAGAACTACATTTGCAGAGAACAAACCTACACATCTTTGAAGAAGGGAAAAGAATTCAGAGGCAGTGAAGATTTATATATGCATTGAGTCTACAGATCTCCTGAGAGATACATTTGCATTATAATTTGGCCTCCTAATATTGACTTTAGCTCATTTAAACTTTTCCTGAGCATTGTGATTCATACAAATATGCTGTCAGCTAAAACTCTGAGATATTACAATCGACTTTATACACACTTTCCCAGAAATTGGGAAATATAATGGAATTAGAAAAGAAGAAATAAAAGAATAGAAATCAGATACAACAAATAGGGAGCCTTGAGGGACAAGAGTTGGAGAGGAATATGTGGGGTTTCCCCCGTAAGTCCTTGGCTAAGGGATATAGGGCAAGACTACCTGAGACTTGCCAAAGAGTGGCTGTTTTGTAAAAAAGATACAAGAGGACAGACAAGTGCTGAAGGACACTGAAATTTCAATCCAGCCAATAACTCATCGATACTTTATTAACATGCCAGGATTCAACAAAGAAACCCAAGAGGCTGTACTTTAGGATTAAGGGTTGCCTTGTAGATTAAGTTCTTTGCTACATCCATCCCAAAAAGGCCTAAGACAAGGCTAAGAAATGTCCAGACAAGATCTTCAGAGGAGAAAGAGTCTGTATGTTTAGTCTTACCAAATTAGTGAGGCTTGGAAAATACCTTCCACAGTTCTGTCTCAACAAAATGTAAAACCAAACCTTCATACCGCTCAGGTAGTAACTTAACTGCCACACAGCACTAACGTCAACACTCTTCAGAGAAACAAAACGATGTCCAAATTATCTCTAATGTGTAACTGTCAAAGGCCATTTTTGTTTTGTCTGTGTGTGTTTTCTTCTTCTTTTTTTTTTTTAAAGCCTGCAAAGCTCTTCACTTTGTCCAAAGAACATTTTTAATTAAAGAAAATTACTATACATGGCAAAAACAGCTAATTGTAAGCCACAGTCAGGGGAACAAAGCAGTTTATAGAAACCAACCCTGAGATGGCCCAGATATTGGTTTAGCAGAAAATAACTAAGCAGAATTAAAAATATAGTAAAAAATACAATAAAAATATGGTCTTAATGAGTAAACAGACAGAAAATCTAAGCAGAGAAATGAAAACTTTTCAAGTATGAAAATTCTATTGTAGAAAATATAATAATTGAAATTTTAAAATTGCTCATTTGGTTTAATAGCAAATTGGAGATGGCAGAATAAATAGTGAACTTTAAGACAGCTCAATAAGGCCGGGTATGGTGGCTCATGCCTGTAATCCCAGCACTTTGGGAGGCCGAGGCGGGTAGATCACGAGGTCAAGAGATCGAGACCATCCTGGCCAACATAGTGAAACCCTGTCTCTACTAAAAAAATACCAAAAAATTAGCCAGGCGTGGTGGCACATGCCTGTAGTCCCAGCTACTCGGGAAGCTGAGGCAGGAGAAGTGCTTGAACCCAGGAGGCGGAGATTGCAGTGAGCCGAGATCACACCACTGCACTCCTGCCTGGCACCTCGCAACAAAACAAGACTCTCCAAAAAAAAGAAAGAAGATAATTAACTTGAAAAACAGAGAGAAACAAATTCCAAAGAAAAAAAGAACATAACCTATGGGATTTGTGGGATAATATTAAGATAATGTAACATACATATAATTAAAGTCCCAGATGGAAAATAAAATGAGAATGAGGCCCAAAAACAGTTTTTTGACAAAATAATGGCCAAAGAGAACATCACATCTATCCAGTATATTGATGACATCATGCTAATTGTACTAGCTAAGGAAGAAATGGAAACCTTGGTATTACACATGGGCTTCAGGAGATAGGAGATGAACCCTAAGAATATTCAAGGACCAGCCACATCAGTAAAAATTTTAAGTATCCCCTCCAAAGTTAAGGATAAATTATTGCATCTTCTACCTCCTACCATTAAGAAGAAAGCATAATGCCTGGTGGGCCTCTTTGGGTCGTAGAGGCAGATACTCTATGCCTAGGACTATTTTTCCCACCCATTTAACAGGTAATATGAAAGGCAATAAGCTTTCAGTGGGGTTGAAAGCAGGAAAGGACATAACATCAAGTCCAGGCTGTATGCAAACAGTTCTGTCACTTGGGCCATATACCCTGAGAGCCCCTATAGAGCCCAGGTATGATTACATTAGAGGTATCAGTGATGGGAAAAGATACTATGTGGGGTTTATGGGAAGTCCTAAGAGGATTACGACATACATCCCTAGGGTTCCAGAGCACAGTGATATCAACTGCAGCAGATATTAACACACCTTTTAGAAAAAGGCTCTTGGCACACAGCTGGGTTCTGGTAGAGACAGAGCGCCTGGCCATAGGGCACTAAATGGCCAGGCAACTGTAATTCCACATCATGAGCTGGACTCTGTCAGAGCTACCAAGTTCTAAAGGTAAACAAGCTCAGCAATTCATCACAAAGTGGAAGTGTTCCATCCAGAAACGCACTAGCAGAACCAAAGGGCAACCCCGGAAGGTCAAGGTCTAAGAATCAATGAGTGCCCATGCTTCCATCACCCCCCAACAGTTGACTCTCTGGCCAGTTTGTGCCTTGTGCACCTGTGATTCTGGGCTCTGTAAGTTTAGAGGTCCGGGTTCCCAAAAGATAATTCTTCTGCCAGAAGACACAGCAAGAGTCAAATGAAACTGTAAGGTACAACTGCCACCTGGGCACTTCAAGTTCCTTATGTCCAGGGACTAGCAGACAAGAGTCACCATCTTGACAGAGGTAATGACCCCAATCTTCAGAAGAACATAAGGCTGCTTTATACTGTGAGGCAGGAATAGGTTTGGCACTCCCATGATCCACATGGATATTTCTCGGTATTCCCTTGTCCTATTTTGACAACGAATGCAGAAGTGCAGCAGCTCCATTATGAGGGGCATGACAAGCAGGGTTCCCTACCTCTCATGATTGAAGGTCTAGGTTACATCCTGTGATGGTTAATTTTCTGTGTCAACTTGGCTTAGGCCATGGTGCTCACTTTTTTGGTCAAACACCGGTCTAGATGTTGCCATAAAGGTATTTTGTAGATGTGATTCACATTTACAATCAGTTGACTTTCAGTAAAGAAGGTTATTCTCAATACAGAGGTGGACCTCCTCTTATCACTTGAAGGCCTTGACAGCAAATCTGAGATTTCCCAGAAAAGAACAAATTCTGCCTCAACATTATAATGGAGAAATCCTGCCTGAGCTTCCTGCTTGCTGACCTCCCCTATAGATTTCAGACTTGCCAGGCTCTAATTCCATGAGTCAATTCCTTAAAATAAATCAATCTCCTCCCCGACCCTTCTCTCTGAAGAGGGAAAGACGGAGAGAGAGATCTCCTATTGGTTCTATTTCTCTGAAGAATCTTAAATGATACATACACATGACTAAGCAAACCATTAAGACCAAGAGGTCTGCTAGCTGAGGATGAGATGACTTTAGAATGGATTCTGAGGATCCATTCTATCAGCTGCAGCCCGAAAACCACCTGGAGCAGTAAAGGTTATAGTTGGTTCCGCTATCAAGAAAAGGAGCACAAGAGTCCTGGAAGAGTTACTCCCATAACTTAGATGAAGGAGTAAATCCAAGAGGCACAGAGCAGTGTGTGATGGAAACTTGCTGCATTGCTCAGGTTCCCCTTCAGGAATGAAGGACTTTTTTTCCTCGGTGTTGGAAGAGCTACCAGCAGGAAGCCTTCTGCTGTCAGCCTCATACAGAGAATAAACTGGCTGAAGCGAGCTGCGTTGTCCAAGGTCATGCCTCCTTCCTGGGTTGGCAAACTTCAATGACTGATTAATAAGAGCAGGTAAAAGGCATAGCTCTCTCCACTCCCAAGGGTCATCCCAGCTTCAGAACTCCCTAGAGGAACTGGCTGAAGACTCTACTGAGACTGCACTGCAGATTGACTGTTCCCTGTGCTGAATCGTATTTCCTTCAATTGCTGAGAAAGAGATGTTAACATCTCCAACTATGATTGTGAGTTGAGCAAAAGAAGACAAACAAAAAAAGAGTAAATACTCTATTATTTCATTTATATGGAAGTCAAGAGGAGGTGAAACTAACCTATGATGATAGAAGTCAGAACTGTGGGGGAGGGCGGTGAGTAAGGAGGGTGGTTAGTGATTGGGAAGGGGCACAGAAGAATCTTCTGGTTGATGGAATGGTCTGCAACTCGATCTGGTAGTGGTTACATGGTGAACACCTATGTAAAAACACGAAGCTGTACATGTAAATTTGTGCAACTGAATATATCTAAGCTACAACTAAATTTAACAAGTGGTGCTTTAAAAGGTAAATTAAGCTCATGCGAATCCCAGTTGAGTCCTTTGCGAGATGTATCACCTTTTGGAAGCCATTTATCTCTAGGCTTCAGTTTTCTCAATTCCAAAATGATGGATTGGACTGGATATTTGAGTTACACACAATGGGTCTATCAAAACAGCTCTTTAAAGTATTTTTGCAAATTGAAGAAAAAAACATTTTAAAAGGGCAGCTTGCAAAAGAAAAACAAATGGTTTCAGAGACATGTTAAAAAAAAGGAGAGCATTTTTAATCTAGATTATATATATATATATATATTTAAAAATTAAATGCAAATATTTAATGTAGCTTTTTATTGTTTCCAAAGATTTTCCTCTACCATTTCTTCTTCCCCAAAAAACTCAGGATCTCACAACCACAAGGTTTTGTGGGTTTCACCTCACCCACAGTTGCAGGGATGGGCCATCATGGGTGGACCAGTGTCATTTCAACCCCTGTGCCCATGGAATTTATCCCATGATGACAAAACAGAATGGAACCCAGTCCCAAGCCAATAAGCAATCACATTCCCTTGAACTCTTAGATTGGCTCAAGAGTGAGCTAGCAACTTCAATTGATACAATCCAAAGGAACATCAGACCTCTGTCTAATAATTGAACAAAAAGAACATCTGACCGCCACCCTCATGGAAGCCCATGTTCCTGGGAGCTGCTGGAAGCCTCTTACTACCTCCAGGGAGTTGGCTTAGGAGCAAAATCAACCATGAAAAGCCAAAGGATCCCAGTAAACGAGCCACAGTCTTAATAACATGACCCCTGGACTCAAACCACACCTGAAGCCTGCCCTTCCTCTGGACTTTTCAGTTATAGTAGATGTGTTCGTCTGGTTTTTGTGTTGCTATAAACAAATACCTGAGACTGTACAATTTCTAAAGAAAATTACCAAAAATCGCCATGCTGTACAGGCATGGCACCGACGTCTGCTTGGCTTCTGGTGGGGCCTCAGGAAGCTTACAGTCGTGGCAGAAGGTGAAGGGGAGTCAGAGTATCACATGGCAAGAATGGGAGCAAGAGAGAGGGAGGGGCGAGGTCCCAGATTCTTTAAACAACTAGATCTGGCATGCACTAACTGAGCAAGAACTCACTGATCACCAAGGAAATGGTGCTAAGCCATTGATGACGGCTCTGCCTCCATGATCCAGTCATCTCCCTCCAGGCCCACCTCCAACATTGGAAGTCAAATTTCAACATAAGATTTGGAGGGGGAACATACCCAAACCATATCAGGAGATAATACATTCCTTTTATCATTTAAGCCAGTGCAAGTTAGGATTTTTCTCAATTGCAACTAAAATTATTTTATCTTATACAGTGGTGTCAGTGAGGATGCTGGAAAACTACCATCAACATGTAGCTTTTAGAAATAAAACCTGATGCTACCTTTTGGAGGACAATTTGGCAATATGCATTGAAAGATCTGAAAATGAGTATATCCTTCAACCTACTGCATAAACTTGTAAAAATTTATTCATTCGTTCAACAAATATTTAAGCCCTATGTGCCGAGCACCATTCTAGGAATCAGGGGTTTGGCAGTGAACAAAACCAAGCCCCTTATGGAACCAGCCTTAGGAAACAATCAAGGCTGTATAAAACGATACAGGAGTTAAGAAGAAATTATTTAGGCTGATAGTAAGGCTATGGGAGTCCTCGGTAAGGCTTTTCTTTTTAATGAAAAGCAGTCCCAAATCATTTTCCAACAAAGAGCGGCCTGTAAAGTCGAGCTGCAGACGTAGACAAGCAAGCTCTGAGCTTGCATGGGTGATTGCCAACAGAAACTAGGGACTAGACATGTTCAAGATGGCGGCTCCACCTTCCCTTCTCTTTGCTAGGAACAGACAGACAAGATGGCTCCTATCAACTAGAAAGGCCATTTGCATAATAAGATTAGGACAGGGCAACCAGCCTTCCCCATGCGCTATGTAAACGTCATACCTGATCTAACCAATCTGTGAACCCTATGTAAATGAGACACCACCTCCTCAAACTGGACTATAGAATCTGTGCATTCACCACCAGCTAGTCTTTACCCCTTGGAGACCCCTTTCTCTATAGAGAGAGCTGTTTCTCTTTCTCTTCTCTTCTGCCTATTAAACCTCCACCTCATGTGTCTCCATGTCTTAAATTTTCCTGGCACGTGACAATGAACCCCAGGGTATATACACCAGACAACATAGCCACTTCAAAAAGATTTATCTATTCTGTTCCTAGAAAACCCCATAGTCTCTTTCCAAAAGCTCCTAGATGTAAAAAACAACTTCAGCAAAGTGTCAAAATATTAACACAAAATCAATGTACAAAAATCAGTAGCATTACTATACACCAACCGTATCCAAGCTGAGAGCCAAATCAAGAATGCAATCCCACTCACAACAGCCACAAAATGAATAAAATACCTAGGAATACAACTAACAAGAAAGGTAAAAGATCTCTACAATGAGATTTACAAAACACTGCTCAAAGAAATCAGAGATGACACAAACGAGTGAAACAGCATTCTATGCTCATGGATAGGAAGAATCAATATTGTTAAAATGGCCACACTGCCCAAAGTAATTTACAGATTCAATACTATTCCTATCAAATTACCAATGACATTCTTCACAAAATTAGAAAAAAAAACTATTTAAAAATCCACGTGGAACAAAAAAGAGCTCAAATAGCCAAGTCAATGCTAAGCAAAAAGAACGAAGCTGGAGGCATCATATTACTTGACTTCAAAATATCCTACAAGGCTACAGTAACCAAAACAACATGATACTGGTACAAAAATAGACACAAAGACCAACAGAACAGTATAGAGAGCCCCGAAATAATGCCACACATCTACAACTGGGTGATCTTCGACAAAAACAAACAATGGGAAAAGAAATTCCTATTCAATAAATGGTGCTGGGATAACTGGCTAGCCATATGCAAAAGGTTGAAACTGGACCCCTTCCTTGTAACTATAAAGAAAAATCTATCCAAGATGGATAAACAATTTCAGCAAAGACTTAAATGTAAAACCTAAAACCCCTGGAAGATAACCTAGGAAATAACCTTCTGGACATAGGCCCTGGCAAAGATGCCAAAAGCAATTGCAACAAAAACGAAAATTGGCAAATGGGAACTAGCTAAATTAAGGGGCTTCTGAACAGCAAAAGATACTATCAACAGAGTAAACAGACAACCTACAGAATGAGAGAAAAATTTTGCAAACTATGTACCCAACAAAGGTCTAATATCCAGAAACTGAAAAGAGCTTAAATTAACAAGCAAAACCCAAACAGCCCCATTAAAAAATGGTCAAAGGGGCCTGGTACAGTGGCTCATGCCTGTAATCCCAGCACTTTGGAAGGCTGAGGTAGGGAGATCACAGGGTCAGGAGATCAAGACCATCCTGGCTAACAGGGTGAAACGCCATCTCTGCTAAAAATACCAAAAAAAAAAAAAAAAATTAGTGTGGTGGCATATGCCTGTAATTCCAGGTAGTCAGGAGGCTGAGACAGGAGAATCACTTGAACCCAGGAGGCGGAGGTTGCAGTGAGCAGACATGGAGCCACTGCACTCCAGCAACAGAGCGAGACTCGTCTCAAAAAAAAAAAAAAACCTAGTCAAAGGGCCAGGCACGGTGGCTCACATCTGTAGTCCCAGGACTCTGGGAGGCCAAGACAGGCAGATCACTTGAGGTCTGGAGTATGAGACCAGCCTGGCCAACATGATGAAACACCATCTCTACTAAAAATACAAAAAGTTAGCCAGGCATGGTGGCATGCACCTGTAATCCCAGCTACTCGGGAGGCTAAAGTGGACAATTGCTGGAACCTGGGTGGCAGAGGTTGCAGTGAGCCAAAATCGCACCACTGCACTCCAGTCTAGGTGACAGAGCCAGACTCCATCTCAAAAAAAAAAAAAAAAAAGGTGGTCAAAAGACAGGAACAGATAATTTTCAAAAGAAGGCATACATGCAGCCAGCAAGCATATTTTAAAAAAAAATTCAACATCACTGAGAAATGCATCTCCAAACCACAATGTGATACCATCTTACACGAGTCAGAATGGCTATGATTAAAAAGTCAAAACAACAGATGCTGGCAAGGTTGCAGAGAAAAGGGAAGCCTTATACACTGCTGATGGGAATGTAAATCAGTGTGGCCATTATGGAAAGCAGTGTGGCAATTTCTCAAAGAACTTAAAACAACCATTTGACCCAGAAATCCCACTATTGGGTACATACCCAAAGAAATAAAAATTATTCTACCATGAAGACACATGCACACATGTTCACTGCAGCAATATTCACAATAGCAAAGACACGGAATCGATCTAACACCCATCAATAGTAGACTGGATAAAGAAAATGTGGTACATATACACCATGGAATACTACACAGCCATAAAAAAGAATGAGATCATGTTCTTTGCAGCAACATAGGTGGAGCTGAAGGCCATTATGCTAAATGAATTAACTCAGGAACAGAAAACCAAATACCACAGGTTCTCACTTACAAGTGAGAGCTAAACACTGAGTACACATGGACACAAAGAAGGGAACAACAGACACTGCGGCCAACTTGACGTTGGCAGGAATATAAACTAGCTCAACCAGTAGAGATAGCAGGGTGGCAGTTTCTCCCTGGGAGGAGGGAGAGGATCGAAAAACTATGTATCACGTGCTATGCTTATTACTTGGTGATAATCTGTACATCAGAGCCCCATAACAACCAATTTACCTCTATAATAAAGCTGCACATGTACCCCTGAAGCTAAAATAAAAATTTTGTAAAAAAAAAGACTTATCAACTGGGGTCAGTGGCTCACGCCTGCAATCCCAGCACTTTGGGCGTCCATGGCAGGCAGATCATCAGGAGTTCGAGACCAGCCTGGCCAACATGGTGAAACCCTGTCTCTACTAAAAATATAAAAATTAGCTGGGCATGATGGCGTGTGCCCGTAATCCCAGCTACTCAGGAGGCTGAGGCAGGAGAATCGCTTGAACCCAGGAGGCAGAAGTTACAGTGAGTCGAGTTGGCACCATTGCACTCCAGCCAGGGCAACGAGAACAAAACTGTCTAAAAAAAAGATTTATCTACAAGGGTATTAATTTCAGAGCCCTTTATAATAGGGAAAAGTTGGAAATAATATAAATATCCAACAAAGAGATTGCTTAAATAAACTTGGGGGCAATGACATGTTAAAATGCTATTCAAATTGTAGAAACAATTTAATACAGGGAAAAATATTCATTATACAGTATACCAGTAGTTTTTTTTTTAAAGCTGTACTTTATGTTTGTAACACTTACGTGTGCATATTTATGTATAAGAAAAGCCTGAAATTAGATACTCTAAAATGTCAACAGTTATTTTGAGGAGTAGAAAGAATTGTGGGTAATTTTTATTTTCTTCTTTGTATATCTTTATGTTTTCATAACTTTCTATCATGAATACGCCTTTCCCTTGTTATCAGAGAAAATATCAATCTTACAAAATGATCTCAAATAGGTTAAATTAAAAAGTTAATAAACGACACTCAAGTATTAACATTAAGCCATCTTCTAAATCCGAGATGATCCCCTATAGGCATCTTTAAATAAAGGGTCATGCTAGCATCCTCCATTCTAGGATAAGATCATGAGTACTTTTTCTAACCACATTTGTCATTTTTAATGAAGTAAACCAAACAAGGTCTTGGAGCTGGTTAATAACTGCCTGGACTAGACTGTAGGTCTCCTGTCTTGAGATCCAAGATTATTTCTATCACCCTGTGCCCTCTGCCCAGCTCACAAGCAACAGCATTAGAATGTATCTGTCATCCAGAGAGAGGTCATTCAATACATTTGGAGAGTATCATCAGTTCCCTAAAAATAACTTGGCAGCTCTGAGACTCAATGTTTAAAGACTTAAAACCAAAGGACACTCTGAGTTTAAAATGTGAACAAGCACACAGTGGGTTTAAAACGTTTGCTTTCTTTTTCTTGCCTTTCGGGTTTCCATAATAGAAATTAAAGTGTGCACATACTTAAAGCTACTTCTACACCGACAGGGTGAAATTGTTGGCACGGTGATGCTGGCAATGAACTTCTTTGTCCCTGGACACTTTGATTTTTGCCCTTGCCTGTCCCTCAAATAATCCTACTCTGCTTTCTGGTTTTTGGATTTTCAGTGTAAAAGAGGCATTATGACTTTAATGACTGAATAACAGGCACAAATTTCCATTTCACTTTATTTACCAGCTTAGCTGTGGTTTAATGCAGTATGAATAGAATACTCCCCCAGAGGTGGGTCTGAGCTGAACTGACTAGGTTTTTGACTGCCAATTCTTCCACACACTAAAATAGCAGCATAACCTATCACACACATTTGTTATCTGTTACTAAGAGAGAATTAGCAACCCACCCAAAGAAACAGAAATACAGCTGATGACGGGACTTCTCAAAACGCCAGAAAACCTGTTGGCTTTACATCAAAATGCTCACATGGATACTCAAAAGAAGATAAAATGTTTCCAAACAACCAAAACAAAAGACTTCACTGAAGCCATATTTTTGTTTAAAAATTATTTTTAAAAGTGCCCAGCCTTAAAAGAAAAAAAAAGTTCCCACTTTACAGGTAGTCATTTCTTCCCATCAAGCTTGAAGGTAGGTATCTTTAAAATATCAGCCGGGCAAGGTGGCCTGTAATCCAGCACTTTGGGAGGCCAAGGCAGGTGGATCACGAGGTCAAGAGTTCGAGACCAGCCTCACCAACATGGTGAAGCCCCATCTCTACTAAAAATACAAAAATTAGCTGAGGGTGGTGGTGTGCATCTGTAATCCCAGCTACTCAGGAGACCGAGGCAGGAGAATCACTTGAACCTGGGAGGCAGAGGTTGCAGTGAGCTGGGATTCTGCCACTGCACACCAGCCTGGGCAACACAGCGAGATTCCATCTCAAAATAAATAAATAAATATTCAATTTTTTTCAGTAAATATTTCTTTAGTGCCAAGTATGTGTAGAACCCTGTGAAGGATTTTAATGAACAGCAGGAGATCCAGTGACACCTAAGAGTGTCACCCTGCTTCAGGCGGCTTATTGTCCAAAGCAATATTATCTCTGGAGTAGGAGATTCAATAAACCATTAGAGTGTTCCTCAGTCTTCATAAAATATTACTCTCTTTTTTTCAGAATTATTCTAAAAGGCTATAAGCCTGGAGTGGATTTCCATGATTAATTTAAAAGGGAAGGGGAAAAGAGAAAACAGTTATAAATGAATGTGAAACTCCTGAGTTTGGTTCTGGCCTTCATAGTCAGATAAAGATTTTGAACAAAGTGGACAAAAATTTACTCTGAGTAATAAAATAATATTGATCTTGCCATGGAGTAGGAACCAAAACTTCAGGACCATCCATATGTACTAATTTGGAGATGACAAGCTTGTGGAACCTATTTATAACTTTTACAGTATTTTATGATTCTTTCTTTCCAAAGAAGCACACATCATATTTATTGCACAAGGCCCATGAATATACAAGTATTCTCTGCCAAAAAGCAGCTGAGAAAGCAAAAGGATTATCCAAGCATTGTTTTTCAAACATGAATTTGTGATGGGTAATTGTACAGAAATATTTGGTACTTAACCTTGAAACCTGAATTCAGAAAGACTTTATGGTCCCAAGGCTACATGGTTTGATGGCTCAGATTCATAAATCCACCAAGAATGAGGATCTGGCCAATTTAACTGTGCCCACCTTTGTGTAGACGTAGAACAAAACCCACAGTGGACATCAGTGATGCCTAACCACAGTGCCTGCATGGGCGAAGTAGGTGGGGGAGCTCTTGATGAAAGTTTGTTGAGATGAACTGGGTATGAATTCTGGCTTCTGTTCAAATAGGTTTGGAAAATAAGGAATCTCCATCCCTCTTAACCTTAGTTCTCAGTGACTCACATAATACCAATGTATTAGTAATGTTTTAACTATCTCTGGAATTCAAAATTAGGGACCATCCAGGCGAAGTTGCAGGCAAAGTGATCAAGTATTTACTGTTCCCTTGAAAAAATAAAAACACTCCAGTCAGGGGTTGCAAGGGATGGGAGGGACAATGGCAAGGAAGCATCTTCTTTCCAGAAGCTGAGTTCTACAACACAAGTATTCCAATCCGGGATCAGAATTTCCTTGTAGATCTCATCACTTTACCTAGTGAACATCCTAGCTGCTGGCTACACTCCCAGACACCCCTGTTCCCTGATATTATCACAGTCCCCTCCAGGGTGGGCTTCCAATCCAGGTAGGAAGAGAGGCCAGACAGCCACAGGCACCCTTCTAAGGCTTTGCTGTAAGTGGCTTCCCCTCACAAAAGGGTTTTGCCTGAGCCTCATCTAAGTACAGTAATTCTTAAATAACGCCACAAGATGGATGTTGAATATTAAAAAACACGCCTCCTCTCTTTCCCTGCCTGCTTTGTTTTTCTAATTTTTAAAAATTATCTTTCATCATACCAGCACACACAGTCCTTTTTGAACCTGAAGCAATGAGGAGAGGGTGTTTACAATTTCACTTTCTGGTTCTCATCTGTCTGTAAAATTCTTTATTATTGTTTTAATTGGGTGAAAAACATGTTTTTAACTTTAATAGATTTCTGATTTCTCTATATCTCCTACTGGGGGTTCCGACTTAAAGAAACCAGTGACCTCAAAAAGTCAACCTCATGAGGAAGTCAGCAAGATGAAAAACAGAATTTAATGTTTTGCACAAGAATATTTGCATTCCCATTAGCCTTTGCAAATGCAACGTTTCTCATCTTCTTGGATTGACTGCACAGGTGCCCTGGAGAGAAACAGAGTATGCACCTCTCTAATGGTTAACTTACCGAATTGTTTTAATGGAATAAATGGTGCAGCTCAGGGGCGATTAATGTAGGGGCTGCAGGGTGGACTCCGGTAGAAAGGACCTAAAAGGAAATCGTGCACTAACAATGTGATGAAACCTTCTGCTCACACTAAATAATTTCATCCCAACCTCAAGTATGACTGAATGATTTTAAGGCCTAATTGAATGAACGCTCAATTAAAAGAAGTTGCAAAAAGCTGATGTAAAGTAATAAATCTGTACGGGGTGCCCTGTGTACTACAAATCCTTTCAGGTCTGCTGGTAAGAAACCATTGGTTATGCAGTAAGTTGATTTCAAAAATTATACCTTTTACAATTACATCCAGATTAAAAACACTGGATGTCAGGCCACTAAACATTCTTGTAATTCAAATAGAAGGAAACAGATTAATTCTTTGTTTAGGAAAAAAAAAAAAAGACTTATGCTGAGACATCTGTACCAATCTTCCTGCATAAGTTAGGGAGGAAAGACAAATTTGGTGACTGTGGGGGCTGAAGTACTAATTTATGGTCCTCCGAAATAGAAGGCGGTGCCTGATGGACATAGGTGTCTCTGGTTACTTGGTTTGGCTGGGCCGTGAGCAATTAAAGCTAATGGTTTTCCCAACTACACCCAAGCGCTAGATCTTTCTTTTCCTTCTGGCTCTACCTCTCTGGTTCTCCCCAGCACCGGCTTTTTGGGGCCAAGGGAAAGTTGGGGCCCTCCTTCTCACTCTTCAGACCCCAGGGTGTCCAGCCTGAGTATCGTTCGGCAGGGCTCCTGGGCCCCCCGCGCCTGGGAGGGGATTGGCCTCTCGGCGAATCGCCACAGGCCTCGGGAGACCCCACTTCTCCAGTCCAGGTCGTCGGCCCTGTCACCGAGGCCTAGCCCGAAGAGCTCGCGTCGCCCACTTTGGAAAGCAACGCAGCTCCCTCCTCGGTCTCAGTCCCCGCACCGTGGGTCCCGGCTGGTGCCGCGCAGTGTCCCTAAGACTTTGACTGGTTAGAGCAGGCGACGCCGAGAGCCAGGCCGCCACCAGCCGTCTCCAGCCCTGCCCCAGCGCCAGCTACAGAGCCGGCGCCCCGAGCCCCGAGCCCCAGCGCCGCGCCGCGCCGGGAGAGAAGCAGCTGTTCCCAACAGCTGGGGGGCGGCGGCGCCCGGCGCCCCAGGTGCTGCCGCGGCCAATCGCAGGCGTCCGGCCCGCCCCCTCCCCAGCCGGGCGTCGACCCCCGGCCCGCGGGGGAAGGGAGCAGAGAGGTGGAGAGCCGTCCTCGCCACTCGTCTTCCAGCTTCCGCGGCGGGAGGGACAGCGCCGAGCCGGAGCCGCGCGGAGTCCCTCGCCCCCGGCCCCGCCGCCGCCGCCGCGCCCCGCGCCCGCCTCGGCGCTTGGACGCTCTCCGCGCCACCCTCCTACACCCCACCCGAGGCACCTGATTCCTAAGGAAGAAAAAGCTACCTCTAAAGCACCCCCTTCTTCGCTCGAGGACTACCCTCTCTTTTCATTTTTGGCCTCCCCGCGGGGTGAGTGGAAAGCGCCCGCACGTTCTACAGAACCGGATTCTAATCCAGACGATCCGGAGAATCCGTACGGGGACCGGCAGAGGGGGCGGGAGCAGAGAGCGAAGTCAGGGCTCCAGGGCCGCTGGCGACTTCGGAAGCCGCGCGCCCCGCGCCCTTGGCCGCCCCCGGCGGCTCGCCCCCGCCGCGCCGCCGCCCTCGCCCCCGGGCTCGCCCTCGGCCCCCGGCGGCCGCGAAAGGGTGCGGGAGACGCGGAGCCGGAGGAGGAGGCGCAGCCGCTGCCCGAGCCGCAGCCGCAGCCGCAGCCGGAGCCCGAGCCGCGGGGCGGGCGTGAAGATGCACACGACCCAGAAGGACACCACGTACACCAAGATCTTCGTCGGGGGGCTGCCGTACCACACCACCGACGCCAGCCTGCGCAAGTACTTCGAGGTCTTCGGCGAGATCGAGGAGGCGGTGGTCATCACCGACCGGCAGACGGGCAAGTCCCGGGGCTACGGATTTGTAAGTTGCTGGAACTGGGGTCGGGGGGCGGGGGATGGAGTGGCGCTGGCCGGGAGGATCGGGAGCTTGGAGCGAGGGGCTCGGCGTGACCCGCCAGGGGCCCCGCTGGGTGAGCGGCGCTGCCCCTTCGCTCCCGGGTGAACTGAAAGTTTGCTGGGGCGAGGCCGGCGCCCGCCTCGCGGGGTTCTGAGAAGACCCAGCGCCGTGCGAGGTCGGGGGCCGGGCGGGGCAGGGCATGGGTGGAAGGAGAGAGCTGTAATGACCGCTGGATTTGGGGTGCGGAGGGTTACGAGGGAGGGGTCCTAGCCACGCACAATTGCCTTCCCGGGTTGGAGGTCGGTTGTTAAACGCGCTGTTGCTTTGCAAAAAAATGCGTGTGTCGTCTGGTGTTCTGGCCGGGGCAGGGAGGGGACACCCCACGAGGTCTGGGGCTGTTCCCCCTGGGGTCATCCACCCCGCCCTTTAATGGCAAAGGTGGGCACTTTTAAAGGATGATCCTAGGGCTCTTTGCCGAAGTGAAACAGAGCATATTAAGCTTCCTTGAGATTTCAGAGTGCAAATTGAGCTGCCGAAGAGCAGGGAGCCCCAGAGTAGGACAATAGCTATTGTCGTTGGGGAGTGTTTTCGGGAGCTTGGGAGCGCTGGGCGGATGTGAGGCTGGACTTTCTTTAAAGAAAACGGTGACTCTGAGGCCGAGTTAGGGACCTGGCGGGCGGGGGAGTCGGGGGAAGGAGAATCTAGCGTTCTAAGAATTCAGGCTTCCAAAGCTCTGCTAGGCCCTGCTAGCACCCTTAAGATTTCGGGGGGGGGCGGGGATAGAGGCTTGCTTTCTTTTTTCCTTCGTCTACCAGCACCCCGCCTCCCTGCCCCCGGCCTTTTTAAAATGGGAGATCAAGGAGGAGGGTCCAGCCAAAAGAAGCAAAGCAAAGAAAAAAAGTTTGGTCTCAGTTTTATCATGAATGACTTCTCCAGTGTGTCTTGATTTCCTTCAGGGGTTAATTTAGAGGTTATGTATGTATGTCTGTGTGTGTATGTTGCTAAGGTCACCATGGCTGACCGGGCCGCTGCCGAAAGGGCCTGCAAGGATCCCAATCCCATCATTGATGGCAGGAAGGCCAACGTGAACCTGGCATACTTAGGAGCAAAACCACGGATCATGCAACCAGGTGAGAAACATCTGCCTCCCCTACCCTCCTCTCGGAGAACCCCCTCTTAGGGGTGAGATGATTCTCTAATTTAGAAGACATTGTGTCCTTGAGTATCTGTAGATGTGTTCAGTAAACTTGAACCTCGGCTTGTTATTCTACCGAGGCGTTAAACATAAAAGAGAGTTGTAAATATTCCTTTCAGGGCTGGAAATGGACCTGTGTGCAAAAATAGATCTGGAGGGTCTGAACAAGTTCGTACAGGAAGAAGTCAGTCATGACTCACCTGTTTCCTATATGACATACATTTTTAGTTTGCTCTCAGTTTTCCAGTTTTTAGCCACCTGTAGATAATTCACCTGTGGATTATATGGGCCAATTTTGTCGACTTCCTATATACTTCCCTACTTAGTGGTGTCTCTCTTTTTAGCACCAGTTGCACTGTGCTCAGAGCAGGCAGTCTGACTTGAACATGGACCTAAGGGAAGCATAAAGGGTAGGGGTGATGTCCAAATGGTAAACCTTTTCTTTTCTTTTCTTTTCTTTTTTTTTTTTTTTTGACGGAGTTTTGCTTTTGTTGCCCAGGCTGGAGTGCAATGGTGTGATCTCGGCTCACTACAAACTCTGCCTCCTGGGTTCAAGTGATTCTCCTGCCTCAGCCTCCCAAGTACTGGGATTACAGGCATGAGCCACCACACCCAGCTAATTTTGAATTTTCAGTAGAGATGGGGTTTCACCATGTTGGTCATGCTGGTCTCAAATTCCTGACCTCAGGTGATCCACTGGCCTCCCAAAGTGCTGGGATTATAGGTGTGAGCCACCTCACCCAGCTCCAAATGGTAAAGCTTTCACATAAATCACAGAGTATTAGCAATGAAAGAAAATAGAGATTTCACCTACCCGAGAACCTATGCTACATACAAAGAAACAGACACTTAGGGATGAGAAATAGTTTAAGTCACATAGCTAGGAGTTGCCAAAAGGGAGCAGCTTTTTGTCTATGGGAAAACATGGTCTCTGGGATCATTTACAACACTGCCCCCTTTGCATTCGCGAAAACAGTTGACAGTTGATTATTAAGCAAATGTAATCTTCCTTGCACAGGCAACTTTACTCGTTTGATTAAATCATGTCCTCTTCACTCCTAAGCCTTTCCATCTGAAATTTACTTCCATCCAAACAGGTTTAAAAGGAAACTAGGTTGTCAAGAAAGGAAGTGCTTGTACAAATATTCATGGGCATTAAAAAAATTGTCTAATACATTGTAGGTTTGTCGTATCCAGAAAAACAAGGAGAGTTTGGGTTTTTTGTGAATTTTAAATACATTTAAACTGTAAAACCCATAATCTTCCAGAGCATTGTCTGAAGCATCCCAGAATGTTCCAAATTACAAAGACTTTTCATAGATTGTGGTTCGAAATTGTATTTGAGATGTAACTTCTTTGTTAAATCCTGCAGTACTTAATTTTATTTCATGAATATTTTCCCAAGGTCTGATTCTGCATCTGTCAATTAAACTTTGCAGATTTTTTTAAAGTTTCCACTTTTCGCCTATCAAAACCTTTCTTTAGAATCAGTGACAGCATTTGTAAAACTGACTTTAAAAATATACATACATATATAGTTTCTTTACAGTGGCAAAAGAAGGGTTATCTTTTATGAGTGAAAGTTGTGATTGCATTTTACATTTAGGAGTCATAAATGCCTAATCATGCACAAATAAAGAATGTGGTATGTTTTATTGTTAGGTTTTGCCTTTGGTGTTCAACAACTTCATCCAGCCCTTATACAAAGACCTTTCGGGTAAGTTGATTAATCAGGCTTTCTTAAGTTTCAGTATGGCTATCATTTGTTAACCTGCCTCTTTGTTATATACAGATAAGATCATCCTGTCACAGAATGTTCCTGGTTATACCATTTTGTATATATTTGTGCATTTTTAATGCTGATACTATAAATATTTTTAGATGAGTCAAGTTATCTGACCAAGTATGCAGCCTCCAAACGAGACAAATTTTGAGCTTATGATTAGCAAAACAAAACAAAAATACCAGGTATGACTTGTGTACAAGACGATTGTGTCCCATCACCGTTACTACTGCTCAACTTGACTCAATTTTATTTATCTCTTTCTAACCTGACAGGGCTCGTATACAGTTAAGCTAACTGATCAGAAGGATACCATGATAAGAGGTGGAATAGTTCTGTTTGGAATTAAACTCTGTAACCAGTAGACTCAGACACACAAGCTCAGATGGTGATTAACGATGCATGGATGTTGGTGTTGGTGTTTTTATTTTTCACAATAGTCAATAGCCCTTCGTGTGCTTTATTTTATTTATTACAGTAATGAAGTGGTGTTGATAGCTAAACTGTGTGCTTTTTACTTAATTGAAAAGAGCTGTAGTGAAACTGTTTTCTTTTCCTCGGGGAAGGGGTTCTTTGCGTTTTGGTTTTGGTGGTGGTGTTGAGGGGTGTTGACTTTTGACTTTGCCATGGGAAGCAAAGGGCCTTTTTTTTCTTGCTTTAAAGCTGTAGCCTGTGACTTCTATTTAACCATATTTTTGTAGTGAGTGCTAAATTGTGTGATTTCTCTTTGTCAGAATACAGATTCATTGCTTGCATGTCCTAAGTTTCTGTTTTCTGGGAAATTTTCTGGGAATGGGGTTCTTTCTTTTGCAATGTGTACCCACTCTTAGGCCATCTAATTTAAAGGTTCAACAACTCTCATCAGATTTTATTAACACGAGCCAGTTGTTTTGAGTAGCACAGCACTAACTTTCACCTTTCAGACCTAACTCAGGTGAGCACCTGCTCATATTTGTGTTGTCTCTGGGTCTTGTGATTACGTTTTCCTGTTCCAAGGTCCCCATTTCTCTTCCATTCAGAGGTTATATGGGTGGGAGATCACCCCCTGCCTCAGTTTATCCTGGACACTAAACTCTGTTTTGTCTGTATTCTACCTGATCAACATTCCTGTAACTCTGATGCTGGATACTTAAATTTTCTTTTTAAATGTTCGTGTTGTTGAAAGAGTATTTCACCCTCAATAATAATTTCTTCTCTAGCTTAGGACGTAAACATCTACCTGTGTAACCTGGAAGGCTGGAATCTGTCTACATAGATAGATGTCTACCATGTGTCTCTATGAATAGATTTAGAAAGGAAAATAACAATAACTGGACCTGGAAGAGTCATTATATTTCCCATGACCACTTCCTTATAACTCTCTCTTAAACATTTCAGTACCTCACTGTTACTGCCAGCTGTTGCCTTTTTTTTTTTTTTTTTTTAAGCTGTGGAAGAGTCTTCTGTTCAATATGATCAGAAAGGGCCTTCCTCTGTCCATAGCTATTTATCAAAACCCCATCCAACACAACCCAGATACTGACAACACATGGTGGGTTGATGGGTTCAGCGATTTCTGTGGGTAATTCATTTAGATTATCTGTTTAAGGTGGGATGAGGGAGGAGAGTATATATCTGAAGGTGTGATGTGAGCTTAGTGGTGAGCTCACACTAATCTTGAAGCAGTTATAAAACTGAATCAACAGGTAGTTGCGTGTGTTTATTTTTTCAGTGTGCCAGTGGGTGATGCAAAATGAGGGAACTGCACATGACTTTGGGAAGCAAAAGTCATGCAAAAACTCATCAAGAGTTACTGATTGCTAAATGACTTGGTATTGTTTCAAGTACAAAAGGAGTTCAGAGTAGCAGGAAAATAGATGAGGTGGAGGAGTTGAATAAGGCTGTGGTGCATGTGGCAGGCACACTGGCACTACACTTGTACCACTGGGTATGTCTTAGGCAGGTAAAAGGAAGACTGGATGTGTCTGGAGGGGATAGGATGGAGTGAGCCTAAGCAGAGGCACAGAGAAGACTCAGTGCGTGGAGAAACCAGACTAAGGTGGATCTTGAGAGCTGGGCATGAGAATTTGGACTGGTTGTGGACGTTTTTATGGATCAGTCCTTAAGAAAGAAGATAATGCAGGAAAATTAGAACCACCACTGTAGGATGTGTCATAGGGAAATCTGAAAGCAGGTGTGTTTTGATAGCAACCTTTTGTTTTTCACTTCTAATATTAACTGTTTTTATAAAGGATGGTGATGATTGCTGTGTGCATAAATCGTTTGAACTTGAGATTCTTATTAAGAGTGGATAGCATTCCAGGTGGATCAAGCCGGCTTTCTCTTTCTATTTTAAGAGGTTCTCAACACTGCTGTAATTTCAGAGTCTGTACCTAACAAATCACACCTGGTCATCCTAAATTCTGTTGGAATGCTACGTGTTCCTATGTTAGGCCTGGAAAGAAGCTTGAGAATTTCAAATTTGACTTGACTTATTGGAAATGCTGGTAACTGAACTGTTCTTTTCAATGTGGTCCTTAAATGGCCCCCAGGTGACTTTGGGCCTCTGAAGACAAAACCCTGGCCTAAAAGGAATTTCTGATGTAGCACAGTGGGCAGATGTAGAAAAACTTGTGGACTTGCGAACAATATTTTGTAGTTTATGTTTGAAAGAAGCATTTCCTTATTGAAAACTTGGAGAGGGGAGGCTACACATCTGTGAGCAGAAATTTCTGGGCTAGTTTAGATCAGGTTGAACGTACACCTAATTTACTCAGTACCCCTGTAAGTGCTCAGTTTTATGCTGGGTGCGCTAACACTGTGCTTAGTATTTGTCGTGTCCACTAAGGAGAGCAGGAGGGACTGTAACTAAGACTCACCAAACATCTGTCATATCGATTGTAATGATAAGGAATTTACATAAATTATATAATTTAATTCTCAAAGCAAGTATTTGTTGAAGGCACCGTTAATATCCTTTACAAAACGAAGACACAGAGAGGTTAATTAACTTTTCCCAATCACAGGACTGGTAAGTGTTAGAGTCTGATTCTAGGTTCAGAATCATGGTCTGCCTGACCTCAGGAGCTGCGTTCTTTCCTCTTTGTCAGGCTGTAGCCCCAAAAGACAAAACTCTGTTCTCTTCTAATCCAGTAAGAGCCGATAAGCACCAAGAAGGGCTGTCCATGTGGCCTCAGATAAGAGAGAGGGACATCAGGGCGGTGACTGGGACTCAGAAGTCTTCATGAAGGAGGTAGAAGTTGACCTAGGTTTTAAAGAATGGTGGAGTCTAGGGAACTCTTTTATTGAGTGCCTACTATATTAGTCATTGTAGACTCTCCCCACAGATAATTTTATTTAATGCTCAGCCACCCAGGGTTGAGATTATTAGTCCATTTCACATATGCAAAATAGGAGGCTGTATTAAGAGCGTGAAAAAAAGAAAAATATGAGACTAAAAGATACAGCAAATTTCTGAAGGCTCTACACGTAGTGAGTGCCATCTAGAACTAGGGTGATGGGATTTGCATTTCAGCAGGTAAAGACTGTGAGGATTAGCAGCTGGGTAAGGGGTGGATGACATGAATAAAGGGCAAAGATCTGGGCATGTGAAGCTTGTCCAGGAAGCATAAAGGAGCCCAACTGACCTGGGTTTGAGGAAAGGTGGAAGGAAATACTAGAAAGGCGTTTTGGAGCCAGAGGCAGTCTGGGTATTTCGGCCCAGAATGCCAAGGCTTAAGATATTAGCACTGAGTTTGGTTTGTTAGGGGCCAAGGATTACTTTGAGCAAATGAATGAGATGGAGACTTTGTCATCAGTTGGTGTGAGAGAGGTTGGAAGAGGAAACCTGGTAGGATGTTACCTCAAAAGTCACCAAAAGTGGCCGGGCACAGTGGCTCACACCTATAATCCCAGCACTTTGGGAGGCCAAAGCAGGTGGATTACCTGAGGTCAGGAGTTCAGGACCAGCCTGGCCAACACAGTGAAACCCCGTGTCTACTAAAAAATATAAAAATTAGCCAGGTGCGGTGGTGGGTGCCTGTAATACCAGCTACTCAGGAGGCTGAGACAGGAGAATTGTTTGAACCCGCAAGGCAGAGGTTGCAGTGAGCTGAGATGGCACCATTGCACTCCAGCCTGCGCAACAAGAGTGAAACTCGTTCTCAAAAAAAAGAAAATTAGTAGAAGTGTCTGCTTTGCGCTTGTGCGTTCGTAACTGCTAGGCATGCACATCTGGTTAACTGAAGGAAGGTACGTTGGTAGATATCCAAAAGGGGAGAGATTCCCAGATCACCTTCATGGATTTCTTAGACCATAAAAAAGAATTCCTAATTCAGGATTTCATCCCAAAGTGCTGCTTGAACCTTTAGTCCAATTCTGCCTTCCTTCCTGAACCAGGATATTTTAGATTTTGAGTTCTCCTTTTCCCTAAGCGTTCTAGGTTTTCATTTGCCTTCCAGATGTCTCTTTAACCTTTGCCAAACTTCATGTAGGAGTCTGATGATCCAGTGAGCTAACTTTATATTCTCATTGTTTGATATTGTGAAATCCAAACTATTTCTTAATGCATAGTAAATGCAGGGCTAGATCCCCCTAAGCAAACTTGCCTGTCTTTTAATGCATTCTTCACAACACTTTCCCCTGCCTTTTTGTGAAATAAACATTTTCAGTGAACACCTTTATTCAGAGAGACCAACCTAGCACCTACAGTGTTGTTCTTGGAACTTTGGGAGTACAAGGGGTTAAGGTTTCAGTGTCAGTGAGATCTGTACTGGCTGGCCTTTGCAGCTGATAGATGTTTTACTTTGGCCTTATAAAGACATTTTACCCACTGGAAACCCTTGTCGCATGACAGGATCAAAAATAGCCCGGCTGCAGCCCCTGCTGTCCGTCACCACATGTAAACTGGCATGAGAGTAGGCTCTTTTAGCCATGTCTACACGTTGTAGATATGGCAGCCTCCAGGGACGGCGTTTCATAAAGCCACACCTGTCGCTTCAAGTGAGCCAGGCACCTGACGTGCAGCAGAGTTCTGAGTGTGTGCATGACCACGCGCCTGGTTTCTGACAAGCAGTTAAGAACATCTCTGAGTGTCCTCAGAAACACTTGATGACGTCATTTCTCCTGGCACTGGGAAAGATCTACAAGTCTGGTAAAATGGAGTGTATTTTTATCATTGGGGCCAGAGTCCACTACCCTCTGTGATAAATTCATCTTTTCCATGGATGTTCATTAATGAGTGCTTTCAGTCAAACTGAAAAGGCAAAGCAAAATCTGTGTTTCTGAACAATCTACATGTGCTGTTCTCTGTTTTGAGTTCTTTGAAATTGGAAGATTGTTACTTGTGCCTGTGCTTCTTTTAAGTTGGCCTTGCCAACCACATAGCATTCTAGTGTCATATTTTTAGATATAACTATAGGGGGCTTTGATGGAGATTATTTTAAAGAAGAAGATAAATCAGATATTTGTGGTAGTGTTTCAAACAGGCAGTAATAAATTGCAAGAGTGAGAGTGGAGATGCATGAAGTTTTTGTTTAAATACCTCTTGTGATTTATTTGTTTTAACAGCATTAACTTTTAAGTAAGGCCATTGGAGTCTGTCTTGTATTATCTGTGAATGTATAATTTTACAAGGTACTTGGTTTTGTTTGACTTTCTTGAACTTTTGCAGGATAACACATGATTATACAATTGATTTGTACAAAATATCAACAAATAGGGCAGATTTCAAACATAGCACGTTAATGTATTTCTGCTGATTCGGAGGATGAAACAAGAGTTCATAGATGTGCAAAAAAAGTTTTCTTGTTACGTGAACCTTTTAAATTTCTATTAATTTTACAAATATTTAGTTGTACTTCCCTGTCCTGCCTTTTCCCTCAACCTCATCATTTCCCCAAAACCCCTTCTGTCTGTCTTACATAGAGATAAACAAGCTGGCTGACCCTCAGGTGCCTGATAGTCAAAACAGGTTTGGTTGACCGTTGTGTCCTTATGAATTTTACGGGGGAAAAAAAGAGAAAGAAAGAAAATAAGTGTGCTGCACATCTCTTTGGGAATCACTGCCATGAATGTTAATAGCATTTTTGTAGCTTTCCACGACAACCTCTTGTGGCAGAGTGAGCTGCACTACAGTTCGTTTGAGAAGTGTGATTCTGCTGTGTTTACCACACTTGTGAACTTTTAAACTCCTTTTTTTTTTTATTTTGTCGCCTGCTTCCTTTTTTAATTATTATTTTTAATAAGGGTGACTGAGGTTGCAGAGAGATTAATGTGTGCTGAGTCTGCATAGCAATTTCAAGTAGGGTTGCCATGATAAGAAACATACAAATTTTGTTAATGTTGATGTTACTTTCGACAAACTGGTGATCACCCCACAGAAGTGAATAATGATGGACTCCCCTTGGGATCCTATATTCTTGGCTAAGAATTTTTCTATTTACTTAATGAAACATTTTTCTTTTATGAACTCATTACCGAATTTTCCAAAGTCTTCAGCAATTGAGCACTTGTTAAATGTCTCTTATTTACATGGCTCTTATTTACATGGCCCTCACGAATTCTGATTTATTTTCCAAACTCTTGATACAACTGTATTTAATGGCTCCAAATCATCATACTTGAAAATTCTAGCAGGGAGTGTGTCATCATATTTCTGTGGTCCAGTTCTTTTGGGGGCGCTCACTCTATGACTTTGGCTATTGCCCAAGTACTCTCAACGGACCACTAGAAAGTGGATATTGTGGCAACCCTATGCTCATAATAACCACTAAATTTGAGTTTGTCTTATCTTTGAACAACAAATGCTACTGATAGGAGGTGACTACCGCCTGATTTCGTTTTCCATTTCTCAACAGGATACCTGCCCACTATGTCTATCCGCAGGCTTTTGTGCAGCCTGGAGTGGTCATTCCACATGTCCAGCCGACAGCAGCTGCCGCCTCCACCACCCCTTACATTGATTACACTGGAGCTGCATACGCACAATATTCAGCAGCTGCTGCTGCCGCTGCCGCCGCTGCTGCCTATGACCAGTACCCCTATGCAGCCTCTCCAGCTGCTGCAGGATATGTCACCGCTGGGGGCTATGGCTACGCAGTCCAACAGCCAATCACCGCAGCGGCACCTGGAACAGCTGCTGCAGCGGCGGCGGCAGCTGCTGCCGCTGCAGCATTTGGCCAGTACCAGCCTCAGCAGCTGCAGACAGACCGAATGCAATAGACCAGCCATCTGATCAAAGTTGAATTGTTTTCTCTTTCCCTCCCAATTTTCCAATTTTTAGTAGCTAATAAGAGAGTTAACATTGACTTAACAGCTTTAAAAAAAAAAAAAAAAAGCAGCAATGCTATTGTGAAGCAGAGTTATTATTTTTTTTATACTCCAGGTAGTGTTCTAGATGAGAAAGAGGTAAGAATGAGGGGAATGGGCACAATTTTGGAAATCAATCCCAAAGAGCCTGAATATATGAAAGGCCACTATGAAATGACGCCAGGAGTAACAACGGAACTTCACTTTTGTAATGGGATTTTTATTTTTGCTCTTTTTATAGTATCAGGGAAGCAAAACTGCCTTTTAAAAGTTAGAAAATGCTGTTTGAATCTAGTTGAACCAGGGAATACAGAGCGAGCAATATGTAGCTTGAATTACATTTAAAAGCAGATTTTTTACAAACAAAATGGCGAAAGCACTGATTGTCATTTTTAGCAGTCACTTAAGGCCTATAGAACTTTTTTCAAGTCAGAAGGTCATGTTCTTACTATCTCAAAAATGGGCATCGAACAATCAATCTAGGAGCGTGGCAGTGGGTAAAATGGTGGACAGGCACCAAAGCTATTTTCTCATCTGTCCTGTGGATGAGTGGAACTGTGGAACAAGTGATGTGGAATTAATGGGTGCAACAGCTGTACAGACAATCAATAACACACACAGTTCTGGAAAGAACACATCACTTGTGCTTGTTTGATGAGCTTGTCACATTCTAATCCCTCTCCCCATCCTGTTTCAATTTTGGGAAACTTGTATCTGCTGGTGTCAGCAATTCTGATTCTGAAATAGGATCAGGCTTTTACTACAACAGCCTTCTCTTTCTATTTATTGTGTCGACTCGTGGCTTATGAATAAAGGCAGGCAAAGTTTGCAGAACTGTCTTAAGGACATTTATTTTTTTTCCCCTTTTTAAGTAATTTTACACTTTTTAGTATCTATTTCAGAGTCATATTTAAAACTATTTATTAGCGACTACAGTACGTGAGACAACGAGGTTACTGAGATTACAATTCTTCAAAGGTTAATGATAATGTGGTTTATACTGTGCCTTAATAGTAATGCTATTTAAGATATTTATTTTTAAGTTTTACTATGCTGCACTCTAAAGAAAGGAACTTTAGATGTGACACTGTAAAATTATGTATTCATCTCATGGCATAAATTATTTAGTAGGTCTAGATGTAGCGTATTAAATATTAACCTACTCAACTAAAGTTGACTTGGATTTATTTAAATTCATATGTGCACTGTATAAGAGAGTACTCTTACATTAACACATTTTAGTTTTAGTTTTTAGATTTTTTTTAAAACAAGATATATTGCTAGTTTCATGCTTCCTCTAATTTTGCCCGTGTAGATTTCATTTATCGGTAATTCGTTAGTTTAACACTATTCTTACGTAGTTTTTAAATGCTGCTTTACATTTTTCTTCTGAAACTGCAATACTTGCAATTTTTATTCTTAAACTAAATTGAATACTATTTTACACTGTATTGGATTTTTATACTTGAACAATTTCATACAAGGGAAGACAGGTTAGCATTTTTATGGACTTTCTCCATTATCACTGGATTTACTTTTAAGTATTCCCATACTAGACAGTGTTATGTAACGTAGACATGACTCTCCTGTGCAAATTATTTATTCATTGTGTATATTGCTTTATAACATTTCAGATCTTCTATTCACTTGTATTAAATATAATTTTTAAAAACTTCTGTTGCATTGGCTGTTTCTAATTCTGTAGTAAAGGTGAATGATTTCTCTTTTGAACTTGAATCGATAGCCATGATTGACATGTAACATTTTCAGTGAGCATAATAACTCTCCCGGATGTCTTGGTTTTGTGCCTTTAAAGTAAGTCTCACTAACTCAATATCTACCTTATACTTAGCAAATGATATAGGTCATCCCCCATCCCACAGAGGAGCTTTAAAGGATGCCATTATCACTGTAAATTGGTTAGATGAAAGATGGCTTGGAAGGAGTAGGCTGTAGAGAGGACTAGTCATTCAGAAGTGGAACCAGCCCAGTGGTGCTGGGGGCGGGTACACTGAGGTTTGAGCAGGACTCCTACATGTCAGCAATGTGAGTGAAGCCAATTGCTCTTTTTTAATGCATTCACTCGTTTAATGCATTTCTCATCTATAATATTGTGACAATAATACTTGTCTTGCGTGGTTATTTAAATATTAAGTTTAAAAAGCATACCAACTACCTGCCACAGAGCCAGATACACAGTAAGTAAAAATGTAGTAGCAATTGTTGGAAGGCCCAATAGTGGTAGCCAGCCAGAGGAAGTCACCTGTTGGGATGCTTTAATTTATGTCGACAATGATATGGTAATATCTAATAAGGTATGTGTTAGAACATCAAATGAGTGTCCTATTGACTCTAGAAGTGTATGTTATGCTAATTATGGAATGGATTAGGGCTGGGTTTTTTGTTTGTTTGTTTTTGAGATGGAGTCTCACTCTGTCACCCTAGCTGGAATACAGTGGCACAGTCTCAGCTCACTGCAACTTCCGCCTCCCAGGTTGAAGTGATTCTCATGACTCAGCCTCTTGAGTGGCTGGGATTACAGGTATCTACCACCAAGCCCAGCTAATTTTTGTATTTTTAGTAGAGACATGGTTTCACCATGTTGGCCTGGCTGGTCTCGAACTCCTGACCTCAGGCGATCTGCTCACCTTGGCCTCCCAAAGTGCTGAGATTACAGGCGTGAGCCACTGTGCCTGGCCTGGAATGGACTGTTTATTGATGTCTTGGTCCTCATACTTCCCAAATCTATGACATCCTTTCTTGAACTCCGTTAGTTTTCAATAATTATAAGCAACAGAAAGTGATGACATCAGATTCCATATCATAGTATTCACTTTATAACTGTTATCCTATTTACAGCTATCAACAACCTTAAACTTTAATTTTCCAAGGAAAAACAGTTACCAGCCTGTCTCCAGGGAGAGATTACTGTACCCCGACATATTATCTAGGACCACTAAAATAATTTCTAGGCTACTTAATTCAGTCAATGCATCAGTGGTTATTTCATTCCAAAAGATGTACTTTAATTTTTCAGATTTATGGAAGGTCACTTTTGTCCTCAATGAGCTGTTTGTTGCTGAACTTTAAAATGAAGCGGTTTTGATTTATTGATCAAAAATAGGTCAGGCAGTTCTGGAAAAATCTTGTCAAAAATAGGCATACTCAGGAAAGCCAAAAGTTCACCTACCCAGGCTGTGCCTTTTTTCCTGATCTGCAGCAGTAGCAATATTAGCAGTTACAGAGAGCAAGATTTTTACCTTATAATGCTAAAGCATAAATTTCCTTTTGTTTTTTCTTTTTTTGAGATGGTCTTGCTTTGTTGCCCAGGCTGGAGTGCAGTGTCACGATCATGGCTCTCTGTAGCCTCAACCTGTCAGGCTCAAGGGATCCTCCTACCTCAGCCTCCCAAGTAGCTGGGAGTACAGGTGTGCATCCACATGCCCAGCTCATTTTTTTTTTTTTTTTTGAGGTGGAGTCTCTCTCTGTCTCCCAAGCTGAAGTGCAGTGGTGTGATCTCAGCTCACTGCAACCGCCACCTCCCCGCTTCAAGCAATTCCCCTGCCTCAGCCTCCTAAGCAGCTGGGATTACGGGCACATGCCACCATGCCCAACTAACTTTTCTGTATTTTTAGTAGAGACAGTTTCATCATGTTGGCCAGACTGTCTCAAACTCCTGACTTCAGGCAATCCGCCCGCCTGGGCCTCCCAAAGTGCTGGGATTACAGGCGTGTGCCACCGTGCCCAGCCTCATTTTTTATTTTTTGTAGCGATGGATTCTCACGATACTCTCTGGGCTGGTCTCACCCGGACTCAAGCGATCCTCCCACTTGAGCCTCCCAAAGTGCTGGGATCATGGGCTGGAGCCACCATGCCCGGCCAAGAATAAATTTCTAAAAAGAAATAAATAGAAGTTTTTCATACCTAATAAGAAGGAGAGACTACCCGTGACATAACGGTTGGTCAGGCACACTACTTGTAGAGTTAGAGAAAACAATGGCGCTGAGATCCAAAGTGCTGGCTGAGTCCTGGCTTCTTACTTATCAGCAGGGTGATCTTAAACCCTTCCAAACGGATCAAATGTGGGTGGATAGTAGCCAGCATAGTTGTTCCATCTACTTCTCAGGTTGTACTCATTGAATGAATTAAGCGAGATGAGAGCATTTTAGAAATTCGAAAGCATTGAGCAAGGAGATTACTATACCGAGGAAATATGTACAATATTAATTTGGTAACTGATCTCAATCGTCTCATGAAATAACCCTTGCAAAAGAGGACAAAATCGTATCTCATGTTATCTGTATTCCCTACCAAGGAACAGCTAAACTGGCGGTGCAATAAACGCAGCACAAAAATAACGTTGAAAGATGGAGAGATTACCCAGATAAGGGAAGGAGAAAGGATGAGATTATGGAATACATTTCTCTCACAAGGGAACTATATTTAGTTCTTTTCTCACTCCTGTCAAATATTGTTCTTCTTAATTCCCTCTGAGGCTTGAAAGCATTCATTAAGATGACAGCTTGAGGTTTGGAGGGGCAGAGGTGAAGAGGAACCAAAAAATAAATAAATGTGTTTGCATGCTTTTGTCCTCTCTTCTGCTTCCAGAGTTCCAGGCTGTTTCCATGGAAATTCTAACTTTGTTTTGCTTAAGCACTTGGTAGAGAAGAGGTTTCATTTTGAGTATTTGTTCAGAGTTGAATTTTAGAAGTTCAATCATGATTTTAGCTAAATCATTTACATTTCAAGCTTTGAAGTCTCCATTGTAAATCTAAGAAATGAGACAATGCATACATAAACCCTTTAGAATTTGTAGATAAGAAAAATGATACTGATTTATAGCTTTGATATAAAATAATTTTATCTTATTACACAGTATTTGGTCCTTCTTGACCAAATTCTTCAGAGAAAAAGTCTATAAAGTCCCTGTCTCCTGTCATTTGTCCTCTGGAAGACAAATACCATTCCTTTTTTATATCCAAGAGGCTACCACTAAGCTATTAATATATTTTTAAGTGAGTTGGAGGGTACACATTGTTTTCCATTCTGCCACTATTAGAGGTAATTCCAGTTAACATTATAACATGGATGGGGTACAAATCGTTATTTCTTTTCATTTAATACTTCAGATAATGTGTTCTTAAAAGGGCAAATATCAAACTGACTTCCAAAATGAGTTCTAAATGCAAAAACATAGTTTTGCCAAGTAGAAAATTACCTTTTATCTCTATTTTTAAATGATGGTTATCTGACAGTCCCAACCAGGTATGAACTTATTTACTTTTCAAATACTCCCGGCTCAGCCACCTGTTCTGCAGATGCCTCAGGTGAGGCAAAAGAGAAACAGTGGATGCTACGTGGAGAGTCTTAGGACAGGCATTTTTTTATTCTGCATTCACTTATATTCCTTTTGAAATCTGAGGAAAAAGGAGTGTGAAAAATATGTAGAAGAAACTATTTAAAAGGGAGAGCAAGCCGGGCGCGGTGGCTCACACCTGTAATCCCAGCACTTTGGGAGACCAACGTGGGTGGATCATTAGATCAAGAGATCGAGACCATCCTGGCCAACATAGTGAAACTCTGTCTCTACTAAAAATACAAAAATTAGCTGAGTGTGGTGATGCATGCCTGTAGTCCCAGCTACTCAGGAGGCTGAGGCAGTGGGATCCCTTGAATCTGGGAGACGGAGGTTGCAGTGAGCTGAGATCGTGCTATTGCACTCCAGCCAGGTGAAAGAGCAAGACTCCATCTCAAAAAAAAAAAAAAAAAAAAAAGTTTCTGTGCTTGTCCGTTAAGTGCACATGTTAAAAGTCTATGTCCCGAGCATACGGAGAATCTTGGTCATTCACACTTTCATAACAGCTGCATTTCTTATCATCTTTGGCATAGTTCTTCAGCGTGCACAAAGCCTCTTATCTTACCCACAGTCTCTCTCTAGACGAGTGTCTCTCTTTCAGCTGCTTAGAGGCCATGTCCCTTAAATCTCCCAGCTGTCCTTCTTACCTCTCAGCCCTTGCTTCCTTTATCTGTATGTTTTTAAAAAAAAAATCTTTCCCAGCTGCCATCTTTGGCACAGTGGTAGTCTCTCAGTTCTCTCAGAATGAGACATTTCAGCAAGACGATGTGGGGAAGAAACATAAGCATTGTAACAATGCATTTTCAAAATGAGCCTTGAAGTTCCGGCAAGAAGAAAATTTCATCCCAGCGTTCCTACAACCTGTGCATAAATCAACCTCATGCATTTCTGCAAGAACGAGACACCCCTGAGGCTTGTGCAAAGAAATGCAAGCAAGAACCACAGGGCATTTAATGTCTAAAATAAGAGATTTTTCTCCTTAAAAATGTAGATTCTCTGTGGCTGCAGCCCCACTGAGTTTCTATAACGCTCTCAGTTGGATACAATGGTAACCAGCATCCCCTCTCTGCACAAATATGTAAATGCTAGAAGCTGGAGAAAATTTTCATTTTATTGGCAACTATTTAGCTTCACTTGGCTACTGCCAATACCTCTAGTTGATTCCAAGCTTCTATATTCCATGTTATTGTCATTGCTCAGGGTAATTCTTACAAGAGAATTTTGGTGATTCTGTGGAGTTAACAGATTTTCTTAATGTGATGAGTTCTGAGGGATTAAGAGATACAGTATATGATAATGTGGGGATTTTTATAACTAAGCAATAAGTGTTGAGGGTCTCTGCAAAGCAGAGAAGGGTGGCTTGAAATGGCACACTGCCAGGCAGAGCTAAGTGATTTTGGCTTGGCAATTGTCACTCCTTCATGCTCATTCAAGAAAATGCTCAAAAAATACAAGTGTCCTGGGTAATATCCTTGCTCCCTTTGGGGCTGACCAATCTTGCCCTTTCCATATTAATCCAGGACATTTAAACAGGTTTGTTGAAATATCTTTGTGTTGCCAGTACACCATTAAGACAAATTATTCTCCCAAAGAATGATATCAACCAATGTTAAAGGTAAATCTCTTAATTGTACAGAAATACATAGCCATCATGCTATGAAGTAAGTTGAGTGATTTTTTTTTTCAGACAGTCTTCCTCTGTTGCCCAGGCTGGAGTACAGTGGCACGATCTTGGCTCACTGCAACCTCCACCTCCCAGGTTCAAGCGATTCTCCTGCGTCAGCCTCCTGAGTAGCTGGGACTACAGGTGTGCACCACCACGCCTGGCTATTTTTTTTGTAATTTTAATAGAGACGGGGGTTTCATTATGTTAGCCAAGCTGGTCTCGAACTCCCAACCTCAGGTAATCTGCCTGTCTCAGCCTTCCAAAGTGCTGAGATTACAGGTATGAGCCACCGTGCCCAGCCAAAGCTTTTTATATATTTAATGAAGTCTGGGTTCTTGGGGTAAAGGGAAAATCTGCAGCTAAGGTCTATCTAAGCTGGATTTACTCAGTGGAGCATCGTCTCAAGCAAAATCCTGAAGAAATCTGCATTGATTATAGTCTACCTGAAGGAGCAGCTGAACTGATACACACCATATGCATCTCCAAGTTGCCATGAGAAAACTCAATCAAAGCATTGCTAATTAGGTAACAGTTCAGAGCCTGATAGAAATAGTTTGTATTCGAAGGCTAGAGGTTCTGTAACTGTAAAATATAAACTGGTGTCATATTTGACATCCTATGATTCCAGAAGTTTGCAGTCTAACTGAGTTGGCTCAGACCGTCATAGCCCAGACAAATGATACGGGGGCAGACAAATGATATGGTGAGTAGAGTCTACAGATTTTAAAATGAAAATTGCTATAATTTTTCATTTCTAGAATCATGCTTTGTCTTTTTGTCATAATAGTGTTCTACCTTCCGATTCTAGTACAAATATGTCAATACCAAAATCTCACGTGTACTGGGCACTGCTGGGCATTTCCTCTGTATAAAGCACACTACACGTTGCTGGGATTTTGCTTCTGTGGAATAGCCAATCTGTGACTTCTAACATGTCCTTGTCGTTCTTAATTTTTACTAGGTCTTTGAATAACTGACTTTCAAATCTCTGCTAGAACAAAGTAGGAGTAACTAAAATGGTGGAAGGTGGTTTCTTAAAATAAAAATTTTCACTTTTTTTTTTTTTTTTTGAGATGGAGTCTCACTCCGTCACCAGGCTGGAGTGCAGTGGCGCAATCTCAGCTCACTGCAACCTCCGCCTCCTCCCTCCACCTCACTGCAACCTCCTGCCTCAGCCTCCTGAGTAGCTGGGACTACAGGTGCATGCCACCATGCGCAGCTAATTTTTGTATTTTTAGTAAAGTCAGGGTTTCATCGTGTTGGCCAGGATGGTCTTGATTTCTTGACCTCATGATCCACCCTCCTTGGCCTCCCAAAGTGCTGGGATTACAGGCGTGAACCACTGTGCCCAGCCAATTTTCAGTATTTTATAGATCACTTATCTTTCTTATAATCATCCCAGAGGAATTATTTGTAAAGGTAATCATACCATTTTAATCATTTTCATGATCTCAGGTCGAGTGAGATACACCTAGTATATGTTTATAGATTCTTTTTTTTTCAGACGCAGAAGAGATGTCAGTTAACACAGACATGGAACTAAGAATAAAAGCTGTAGAAAGGCGGTTGGGTGTGGTGGCTCACACCTGTAATCCCAGCACTTTGAGAGGCGGAGGCGGGTGGATCATGAGGTCAGGATATCGAGACCATCCTGGCTAACACAGTGAAATCTTGTCTCTACTAAAAATACAAAATAGCCAGGCGTGGTGACATGCGCCTGTAGTCCCAGCTACTCTGGAGGCTGAGACAGGAGAATCGCTGGAACCCAGGAGGCGGAGGTTGCCGTGAGCCAAGATCGTGCCATTGCACTCCAGCTTGAGCAACAGGAGAGAAACGCCGTCTCAAAAAAAGCTGTAGAAAGGCTACAGGAACATGCGAGTGCATCAGAGAGTGAGGCAAGGTATTTGCTAAGGGTGGCAAAATAAAAGTAGTATGCAACGTGGCCTAAAGAATCACAAATTTAAACAAAGAGAAGCATTGAACTATTTAACTGTTCCAGTTACCTACTGAGGTATCAGAAACCACCCCCAAACTTGATAGTATAAAAATAAAAACAGGCTGGACGCAGTGGTTCATACCTGTAATCCCAGCACTTTGGGAGGCTGAGGTAGGTGGATCACTTGAGGTCAGGAGTTTGAGATCAGGCTGGCTAACATGGCGAAATCCCGTCTCTACTGAAAATACAAAAATTAGCTGGGTGTGGTGGCACACACCTGTAATTCCAACTACTTAGGAGGCTAAGGCAGGAGAATCACTTGAACCCAGGAGGCTGAGGCTGCAGTGTGCCAAGACTGCTCCCCTGCACTCCAACCTGGGCAACACAGTGAGACTCCATCTCAAAAAATCTAAAAAAATAGAAAGAGCTCTTTTTTTTCTTTTTTTGAGACCAAGTCTCGCTCAGTCACCCAGGCTGGAGTACAATGGCGCAATCTCAGCTCACTACAACCTCCGCCACCCAGGTTCAAGGGATTCTCGTGACTCAGCCTCCTCAGTAGCTGGGAATATAGGCGTGCACCACCAGACCTGGCTAATTTTTTTGTATTTTAGTCAAGACCATGTTGGCCAGGCTGGTCTCGAACTCCTCACCTCAGGTGATCCACCTGCCTCAGCCTCCCAAAGTGCTGGGATTACAGGCATGAGCCACTGTGCCTGGCCAGAAATAGCAATTTTCTTGTGCTTGCTGCCTGTGGGTCAGAAATTCAGAAAGGGCATAGTGGGGACACATCTTCTCCGCTCTTTAGTGTCTACTCTGCCATCAGTGGGATGATTAGAATGGCTGAGAGGACTCATATGCCTGGAAACAGCTGGGGCTGGAAGATCACTTCCAGGATAGGGTCTCAGCATGATTGTTCCAGGGCTGTCAGACAACTCCTCACAGGACAGCCCAGAACTCTAAAAGCAAATGTTTCCCACCAGCAAGGTGGAAGCTGCACATGGTCTCCCGGGCGGGCCTGAGAAGTTACCTAGCATCGCTTCTGCCACATCCTGTCAATTCCAAGTGAGTCCCAACCCAAACTCAGTGGCAGCAACTTTGACCCTACCTTTTGGTAAGAAGAATAAGAGGTATTTGATGTCATCTTAAAATTGCGGTATTAACAAAGTTTCTTCCCCCAATATACATTCATTTAATGCTTTCTTCACCCCGATGTCTAATTCGTAAAATATAAGTTCTCTTCCTCTTTCTGTGGCTGTTGCTTATTTGTGAATAATAGGAATTGGTGTGTCAAGTTATGGGTGATGGAGCCCCTGGATGTATCTGCGCAGGAGATTCTTCTTAGTATCAGACATATTACTGATTAGTCTTAATAATAAAACAGAAATGCAAATGTTAGTAGGATATGTTAAATAGTTATTAGATGTAACTCATCAGCCAACTGTTTAGGAGACTGATGCTTTTTCTAAACCTGATAACCAACTTGCCAGATACTAGGCTGGGAGTCCAAATTCCTAGAGTTGTGATATACACCAGAGGAAAAGTAGTCAAAATTTTTTTTTTGGATGGAGTCTCGCTCTGTTGCCAGGCTGGAGTGCGGTGGCACGATCTCAGCTCACTGCAACCTCCACCTCTTGAGTTCAAGCAATTCTCTAGCCTCAGCCTCCCAGCTACTTGGGACTATGGGCACCCATCACCATGCACAGCTAATTTTTTTTTTTTTTGTATTTTTAGTAGAGACAGGGTTTCACCATGTTGGCCAGGATAGTCTCGATCTCTTGACCTTGTGATCCGCCCACCTCGGCCTCCCAAAGTGTTGGGATTACAGGCACAAGCCACTGCACCTGGCCAAAAAATAGCCAGATTTAAGGAGCACAGAGGAAATCCTGACAATACAGGGTAGGAGCCCAGGCTCAGAGGAAACCGGTAGGCTGTATAATGAGAAGAGCATGGGGCTGGGAAGCTAGAGGCTCCAAGTTCAATCCACGCCCCACCACTAATCACCGTTATGTGCTGGGGCAAGTCTATTTGCATGTCTTAAGCTTCTTCAAAGAGTTTGGGCTAGGTAACCACAGGAGTCCCTTCCTTCAATGATAATAACACGACAGTTTTAATTCAAGTCCCTCCTACTACACTCCTATCAGAGGAGCCTTTAAAGTATGTACGGAAAGAAGATAGGAAAAATAATTAAACAAGCATTCCTTTGGTAACCTACTTTATCTGACAGTAGACCTGGCACTTCGTGCATTTCAGTGCACTTTTGCATGTAATAAAATGCCTAAATGAAGAAAGACATGAGAAAGAGCTTGAAGAGAAGGTATTTCAGTGCAACCAGGTTACAATCAGGATTTGGGGTCCAGCGAGAGCTTCCCGGCCAACCTGAGGGACCTCCAGCAATGATGTCTGTGTAGAACAATTACGATAATTGCCAGTGTCCCTCCCCTCCCTTTTCAAGCTCACCTGATACCTCTGCTATTCGCTCAGCCTGAGAAAAGGCACTCTGCCTTTGAGCAGCAGCTTGAATGACAGCCACCCTCACATTGCCTTGGGGGGGCACGCACGTGGGCCGCTTTACGGAGACGTCTGTGCCCGCTGCAGTGAGGCTGAAGAGCTGTGTTGTGTTGGTCTAGGGTGACAGGAGGCCTTGCCTGACAGTGAGCTCCATCAATAATCTATGGCCCTATGGAGAACGAACCCTATTAATAAGACATGTTGCTGTTTGGAAAGACAGAGCCAATGATGTCCTCGTTTGGGGGAAACAGAATACGCTCAGCGTGACGCAGCACTCCTTGAACTTTCCAGCTACATCACCCGATAGCTGAGATCAGAAGCAATTTTAGAAGATACATTCAACATACGAATGCCCTTTTTGGCCACCCTGGTTCAAGAATGTCAAAGTCTGGTCAAAAACACACTTTGACCTGAGGTTTGCTTCTTTGTCTTTAAGACTCATCAAGAGCACTGGGTTATTTTGAGACACTGGGCTTGTTATCAGGTCACTAAGTATAGAAATGTTTATCTGGGTGGTTTTAGATCCAATATGGAAGACTGAAAATCACCCGAATCCCCAAATAAATTTTCCATTCCATTTAAAGCTCACAACCTTCTAGGTCCACCCAATTCTTCTTTATGGCAACAGTTAATTATTAATCCTCCCTTACTTTTAGGTTCTAATTTAAGACTGCATTAATAGATTGCTCACTCAGTAGTTTGCCAAAATCCTGGTAGGACAAATTTGTTAGCATGTGATGGCTAGAAGCATGGATGGGGAGGCAGACTGACCTGGGACTGGGTCTAGGCTCTACCACTTGCCAGCTGTGTGACCTCAGACAAGTTACACACCCTGTCTGAGTCTCCATTCCTTCTCTATAATGGGGAGATGTCTCATAAAGTATGATAATGTAAAGCATAGAGCAAAGCAAGTATTAAGCATTCAATAAAGAGTAGGTTTTTGTTGTTGCTTTTTTTTTTTGAAATGGAGTTTTGCTCTTGTCGCCTAGGCTGGAGTGCAGTGGTGAGATCCTAGCTCACTGCAACCTCTGCCTCCCGGGTTCAGGCAATTCTCCTGCCTCAGCCTCCTGAGTAGCTGGGATTACAGGCACCCACGACCATACCCAGCTAATTTTTGTATTTTTAGTATAGACGGTGTTTCACCATGTTGGCCGGGCTGGTCTCAAACTCCTGACATCAGTTGATCCATACGCCTCAGCCTTCCAAAGTGCTGGGATTACAGGCATGAGCCACTGTGCCCTACCAAGAGTAGATATTTTTAATGTTTTTTTCCTTAATTAGTTATCATACAACTTATTTATTGAGGGTTTAATAAGTGCTAGGCATTGCGAACCTAACGACAGAAGAACATACAGTTTTGGTACTCATGGAGCTTACACACTGGGAGCTGGGGAGACCAAAAATAAATAAGCAATTAAATATACTTTTCACATTGGTTAAAAAGTAATAGCAAAGAAAAAAGTAGGAAAGGTGATACAGGGTGATAGACATAAGAAGGGGGTTCTACCACCTTTTCAGTTTCTTTAACAAGATGACATTTAAACAGGGAACAAGAAAAGGTAAGGGAAGAAGCCATGTGGACATTTGAGGGAAGATCATTCCAGGCACAAGAAATTGCATGTGCAAAGGTCCTGAGGCAGGAGTGTGTTTGATGTGTTCAAGGAAGTATAAGGAAGAAAGTGGGCTGGGTGTGGTGGCTCACACCTGTAATCCCAGCACTTTGGGAGGCTGAGTCCAGTGAATCACGAGGTCAGGAGATTGAGACTGTCCTGGCTAACACAGTGAAACCCCATCTCTACTAAAAATACAAAAAATTAGCCAGGCATGGTGGCTCGCGCCTGTAGTCCCAGCTACTCGGGAGGCTGAGGCAGGAGAATTGCTTGAGCCCAGGAGGCAGAGGTTGCAATGAGCCTCCACTGTGCTTCAGCTTGGGCAACAGAGCAAGACTCCATCTAAAAAAAAAAAAAAAAAAAAAAGGAAGAAAGTGCAACTAGCATGGAGAACGTAAGTGGCAGAGTGGTAGGAGGTGAGGTCAGGGAGGTGGCAGGGAGCAGCCAGAACACTACAGAACCTTGTGGACCATAGTGAGGACTTGGTTTTCACTGCAGATGAGAGAGGGAGCCATTGCCATGTCCTGAGCCCAGGAGGATCGTGATATGGCAATGTTTCAAATGGCCATATCTGTCATGTGAATGGTAGACTATAGAGGAGGAGGCAGGGAAGTGGGAAACCAGTTAGTAAGCGAATGCAGTTGTCTCCACAAAACGTGACGGGGGTTTGGACTAGAATGATCATAACTAAGAAGTGAGAAGAGGTCATATTCTGTATATATTTTAATGAAAGAGCCAGCAAGATTTGCAGGCAGATCAAGTGTGGGATGTGAGAAACAGGAAAGATCAAAAACGACTCCAGGGTTTTGGCCTGAGTGGCAGGGAGAATGGAGTTGCTATTTACCAAGTTGATGATCAGGGAGACGTGGCAGAGCTGGCGATATGCAGAGAGAACGGCAGAGAAACCAGCAACCTGGGTTTGAATATACTAAGTTTGCAATGCTTATTAAGTATCTAAGAGAAGATGCCAAGCAGGCAGCTTGATCCACTGATCTAGAGTTTAGAGAGATGTCAAGGTCTGAGACAAAACTGTGAGACTTGTAATCATTAGAGCTATTCACCAATTTTGTTTCTTTTTTTTCTTTTTCTTTTTCTTTTTCTTTTGAGGCAGAGTCTTGCTCTTGTTGTCCAGGCTGGAGTGCAGTGGTGTGATCTCAGCTCACTGCAACCTCCGCCTCCTAGGTTCAAGGGATTGCCCTGCCTCAGCCTCCTGAGTAGCTGGGATTACAGGCGCCTGTCACCACACCCAGCTAATTTTTGTATTTTTAGTAAAGACACGGTTTCACCATGTTGGCCAAACTGGTCCCAAACTCCTGACCTCAGTTGATCCACCCACTTTGGCCTTCCAAAGTGCTGGGATTACAGGCGTGAGCCACTGTTCACTCCTTCCATTATGGTAGGACCAGCCTGTCTGCCCCCTTAAAGTTAGGGAGAGCCATGTGACTTGCCGTAGCCAATGAAATGAAGCTGGAAGTGACTGTCTCACCTCAGGCAGGATCCTTAAGCTTTAAGAGTATGATTCACCATGTCACGGAGCGACCATGATGAACAGATACCCCTGCTGATCCCTGATGGACATTTTACAGTGAAAGAGAAACATCTTCGTTGTTCTAAATCACTGAGATTTAAGGGTAGTTTGCAGAAAAATCTTGCCTATTGTGTATGAGTCCTAAAGATAGGAATGTATTTAAATGCATGCAACTGGATGAGATCCCCTTCAGCATGAGTGTTAATAACAGAAAGGAATGAGCCCTGAGCATTTCAGTTCTCACCACTGAAAGGTAAGGAAGAAAGGGAAATGCCAGGAAAGGAGATTGCTATGAAATGAATGCTTGTGTCCCTGCAAGTTTGTATGCTGACAACATAATCCCCAATGTGATGGAATTAGGAGGTGGGCTTTTAGGAGGTGATTAGATCACAAGGGTGGACCCCTTATGAATGGGATCAGTGCCCTTATAAAAACGGGCTCCAAGCCGGGTGCAGTGGCTCATGCCTGTAATCCCAGCACTTTGGGAGGCCGAGGCAGGCAGATGACGAGGTCAAGAGATAGAGACCATCCTAGTTAACGTGGTGAAACCCTGTCTCTACTAAAAATATAAAAAAAAAAAAATTAGCTGAGCGTGGTGGCACACACCTGTAGTCCCAGCTGCTAGGGAGGCTGAGGCAGGAGAATTGCTTGAACCCGGGAGGCGGAGGTTGCAGTGAGCCGAGATTGCGCCATTGCACTCCAGCTGGGGCAACCAGAGCAAAACTGTTTCTCAAAAAAATAAAAATAAAAACAGGCTCCAGAGGCAGGTGCGGTGACTCGTGTTTGTAATCCCAGCACTTTGGGAAGCTGAGGTAGGAGGATCACTTGAGGCCAAAAGTTCGAGACCAGTCTGGGCAGCATAGGGACATTTGTCTCTACAAAAAATACAATACAATACAACACAACACAACATAACAATTAGCCAGGTGTGGTGGCGTGCACCTGTAGTCCCAGCTACTTGGGAGGCTGAGGCAGGTGGATCGCTTGAGCTCAGAAGGTCGAAGCTGCAGTGAGCTGTGATCAGGCCACTTCACTCCAGCTTGGCAGACAGAATCTCTGTCAAAATGAGAGAGAGAGAGGCTCCAGAACCCTGCCTCACAATAGAAGGCACTGTCTATGAGGAACTAGACACCAAGTCTTCCAGTGTCTTGATCTGGGATATCCAGCCTCCAGTGAGAAATAAACTTCTGTTGCTTATCAGCTACCCTGTTTATGGCATTGTGTTACAGAAGCCTGAACAGACTCAGGCAGACACTGAGGAGTTGCTGAGGAAAAGTGAGAGGTCAAGTGAAGAAGTTGCTCAAGAAGGAGGAAGTGACTGGGCGCCGTGGCTCACGCCAGTAATCCCAGCACGCTGGGGGGCCGAGGCAGGCAGATCACTTGAGGTCAGGATGTGAACCACTGTGCCCGGCCCATGTCATCTTAGAGACTCAGGATAAGCCGGCACAAACTTCCTGGGATAGGGCTGGTGAGTGACAGTGGAAAAGCAATCCAGCAAAGCACCAACTGCCCTTCAAATCTTGCGTAGATGTGATCCACATCACTTCTCATATTCTACTGGCAAAGCAGTTCTCATGCCAAGCCTGACTTGAATGCACTGGGAAAGTAGACTCTCCTCCCAGGGAGGACAAACAAGCAGCCACTGGTAAACAGTAACACAGCTTACCAAAGAAACCTCCCCTGCTCTTCCCAGAAAGAGTTCAGCACTGTTGTTGGCACCTCTAGGACTTCTGTGTACCTCTATTATAACAGAGGATATTACCATTGTTTACATCACTATTACCCCAACTATGCCAGGGACACACTTTGAGGATGAGGACTGCCTTTTATTGTTTTGTCACTTACACGGTGCCAGGAACATAGTAGATGCACTGTTGAATTAAATAGGGTTGGATGGATTGATTAGGACTGGATGAATGCAAAAGGATTACATGAATTGGATTGGATTGGACTGGATTGGACTGGATTGGAGTGAAACAGAGTATCTGGGCTGGACATGGTGGCTCACAACTGTAATCCCAGCACTTTGGGAGGCCGAGGCAGACAGATTACGTGAGGCCAGTAGTTCGAGACCAGCCTGGCCAACGTAGCAAAACCCTGTCTCTACTAAAAATATAAAAAGTAGTCAGACATGGTGGCACATGCCTGCAACCCCAGCTACTCAGGAGGCTGAGGTGGGAGTATTGCTTGAGCCCAGGAGGCAGAGGTTGCAGTGAGCCAAGATTGTGCCACTGCACTCCAGCCTGGGCAACAGAGAGAGACTCTATCTCAAAGAAAAAAAAATCAGAGTATCTGAATCCATCTGTTGGCATGCTGTACGAATAAATAAGCCTGGATAGAATATAGCATAAGGCAAAATTAGTCTAGATAGGACTTTGAATATAGAGATCTGCTTGTCCAGCGATGATGCTTTACTGATGAGAAAATTAAAGCGCAGGTAGTGTGATGGCTGGTCTGACACCACATGCAGTCGGTAAACAACCAGGTCTCCAGTTCCCTGATTTCATTCTCTTTCCATCATAGCCTGAAGCCTCTTCTGTAACAACAACAACAATAATACAATTATCACCTGTTGTATATTTGGTTATCCATTTATAAAACATATTTTAAGTAAAAGTATAAATTTTAAAAAAAGGATAAGCAAAAGCCACCCTCCCTATATTTTGTCTCCACCCCACCTCTAGACAAATAACTACTGTTGATAGCTGCTTGTGTGTTTTACAGGAATTTTCCATTCATGCACAGCATATATATACGTGGTTATTTTTTATACAAATCGTATAATACATATGGTTAGGCACTTTGATTTTCTTACCCAGCAATATATCCTGAACACTTTTAATAGAATCCATAAAGTCTACACCCTTGTTTAATGGCTCCATGAAATTCCATTATAAGCACCATAATTTATATAACTAGCTAGTTATTAGTGTACATTTAAACATGTCTTTTTAATATCACAAAGGAGGCTGGGGACAGTGACTCAAGCTTGTAATCCCAACACTTTGGGAAGCCAAGGCGGGCAGATCACTTGAACCCAGGATATCAGCCTGGGCCATATAGTGAAACCCCATTACAAAATACAAAAAAAAAAAAAAAAATTAGCTGGGTGCAGTGACTTGTACCTGTAGTCCCAGCTACAAGGGAAACAGGTGAGAAGATTGCTTGAGCCCTGGGAGGTCGAGGCTGCAGTGAGCCATGATTGCACCATTGCACTCCAGCCTGGGCAACAGAGTCAGTCCCTGTCTTAACAAATGCATATCACAAAGGATGGAAATATGTCACAAATGTGCTCGAGACTCCCTCATTTACATCTCAAGCCTTCAGCTCTCCCTTAGATTCTTATAAGTGCTAGCTACTTGATATCTTCACTTTTAATATCTAATAGACATCAAAAACTTAATTTATCCAGAAGAGCAGAAGAGAATTTTTTTTTTTTGAGGCGGAGTCTTGTTCTGTCATCCAGGCTGGAGTGTAGTGGTGTGATATCGTCTCACTGCAACCTCTGCCTCCCAGGTTCAAGAGATTCTCCTTCCTCTACCTCCCAAGTAGCTGGGATTACAGGCACGCCACACTGGACCCAGCTAATTTGTGTATTTTTAGTATAGACGGGGTTTTGCCATGTTGGCCCGGCTGATGTCAAACGCATGAGTTCAGGTGATCTGCCAGCCTCGGCCTCCCAAAGTGCTGAGATTACAGGTGTGAGCCACTGCGCCCAGCCCAGAAGTAAATTCTTGTCTACCTCTGTCAATCTTTCCTCTCTTAATATCCCTCTTTTCAATTAATGGCACCTCCATCCAGCCAGTAATACCGACTAAAATACTAATATTAGCAGTCATTCTTATTGCCTATCTTTTCCTCTGCTCACATACCCAATTTCTCATTGGCTTCACAGTATGTCCTAAATTCCCCTACTTTCTCAGATCTCCACTGCTTTCTCCCTAGGCTAAGCTCTTCCCATGCTTCCCTGGTCTATTGCAGTCACCTCCTGGCTGGCTTGTTTCTCTGCTTCTGCTTTTAACCCTGTAGCTCCATTCACTACCAAGTAGCTGCAGTGCTATCGCTCCCTTACCGTATGTACACAAGTGTATACAACATAGAAATTCTAGGTTAAGAATTATAAAAACAAACACCAAACACACCATCATCCAGTTTAGCAAAGAGAGTATCACCAATACATAATCATGAAGCTCCTCCACCCCCTCCTGAATGCCCTTCTTCAATCATATACCCTCCCTCCACACAAAGGTAGCCACATTCTTGACTTTTATGCTTTGAATTCACCTCATTTTTTACTGTTTTTACCACCTATGTAATTTTTCCTACAACCGTAGAGTAACTAATGCTCAGGAAGATTTCTGGTTCTTAGCTCCTTCTAGATACTCACAAATTTGCTATTAGGCATAATCATCTGAATTAAGAAATGACATGTGAGCAGAAGTGACACATATGAAAATGTAGGCTGGGCATGGTGGCTCACACCTGTAATCCCAACACTTTGAGAAGCCGAGGTGGGAGAATTGTTACTGAAACATCAGAGGTTCAGTCTGGGTCCTGCTGCGGGCTGCACAGAAAGCCAATCACTGATATGAAAAATATTGCCAAGGAATAAGGCCTTTTTTTTTTTTTTTTGAGGCAGTTTCAACTCACTGGAACCTCTGCCTCCTGGGTTCAAGCTCTTGCCTCAGCCTCCCAAATACTGGGATTACAGGTGCTCAACACCACGCCCAGCTAGTTTTTTTGTATTTTTAGTAGAGATGGGGTTTCGCTAGGTTGGCCAGGCTAGTCTTGAGCTCCTGACCTCAGGTGACCCCTCACCTCAGCCTCCCAAGGTGCTGAAATTACAGGAGTGAGCCACCATGCCCAGCCTCTTCTTTGACTCTTAACCTCTTCCTGTGGTATCTATCCCAGCCTCTCTGAGCTACAGTTTGTATATCTTCTAGTTAACTAATACTCTCTTCAGTTTCTAATCTACTGATCATCCACTGAGTTTTAAACTTCTATTACTCTATCATACTTTTTATTTATTTATTCAATATTTGCTTACTGATTTATTTACTATTTGAAGACAAGGTCTCACTCTGGTCTCCCAGGCTGGAGTGCAGTGTTATCATCAAAGCTCACTGTAACCTCGAACTTCTGACCTCAAACAATTCTGCCTCAGCCTCTGGAGCAGGGGTATTACAGGCATGCAACATCGTGCTTGGTTAATTTTTTAATTTTTTGTAGAGATGAAGTCTCACCATGTTGACCAGGCTGGTCTCGAACTCCTGGCTTCAAGCCATCCACCCACCCTGGCCTCACTAAGTGCTGGGGTTACAGATGTGAGCCACAGTTCTTGGCCATAAAATTTTTAATTCTAGATGACTTTTTAATCTAATCTGCTTGATAAAATTTAACAGTCTTTTGTTTCTTACTCAAAATGATAAGCCTCTTATATTTATTTAAACACATTAAACATATGCTGTCTGATAATTCAAATACCTGAGGTCAGCCGGGCATGTGGCTCACGCCTGTAATCCCAGGACTTTGGGAGGCTGAGGCATGTGGATTACTTGAGGTCAGGAGTTCGAGACCAGCCTGGCTGACTTGGCAAAACTCCATCTCTACTAAAAATACCACAAAAATTAGCCAGGCTTCGTAGTGCACACCTATAATCCCTGCTGCTCAGGACAGGGAGGCAGGAGAATCGCTTGAACCCAGGAAGCGGAGGTTGTGGTGAGCCAAGATCATGCCACTGCACTCCAACCTGGGTGAAAGAGTGAGACTCTGTCTCAAAAAAACAAAACAAACAAAACAAATCAAATACCTGAGGTCTTTGCGTGTGTCTTCAATTCATTGTTTCCACTGGCTCCCATTTATGGCTGCCTTTTTCCTTATGTTCTGAGGGATTTGTGCTTGTGAGCTCCTTCTTTTCTGAGAATCCTTTATCTAAGGGGATCCTTTGGGCCATGGTTTGAACCAGCATTCTTCTTGCAGTCATTTCTCCTAATTGCCTTATAGGCACTAATAACCAAGGACAATTTAAATTAAATTTTTCCTTTGGGGTAATATGAATTGGTTTTTGCCTTCCATTGACGTCGATCAAAGTTAAGACTAGCACTTTTCCATACCTTCTTTTCTTCTTCAATTAATTTATCATGAAAACTTTTATTTTAATATATGTAGTTTCTCACTCACGTATTCATCCCTCTGTTCATTCATCACTCCATTATGTTTTTTGATGCATTTGAAAATACAAGTCACCCCTAAGCACTTCAGTATACATATAATTAATTGAGTTAATATTTGTTTACAGTTTTTTTCTTTTTGGAGGACAAAAGGCAAATGCAATGAAATGCACAAGTGTCTTATTTTTTTCTTTTTCTTTTTTTTGAGACAGGGTCTCGCTCTGTCGCCCAGGCTGGAGTGCAATGGTACAATCGGGGCTCACTGCAACCTCCGCCTCCCAGGTTCAAGCAATTCTCCTGCCTCAGCCTCCAGAGTAGCTGGGATTACAGGTGCATGCCATCATGCCCAGCTAATCTTTGTATTTTGTATTTTTCACCACGTTGGCCAGGTGAATCTCAAACTCCTGTCCTCGGGTGATCTGTCCATCTCAGCCTCCAAAGTGCTGGCGTTACAGGTGTGAGCCACCGTGCCTGGACTGTTGTTTTTGTTTTTTAATTGAGACAGAGTTTTGCTCTGTCACCCAGGTTGTAGTGCAGTGGCATGATCTCAGCTCACTGCAACCTTCACCTCCTGGGTTCCAGCGATTCTCTTGCCTCAGCCTCCCAAGTAGATGGGACTATAGGCGTGCACCCCCACTCCCGGCTAATTTTTGTGTTTTTTTAGTAGAGACCAGGTTTCACCATGTTGGCCAAGCTGGTCTCAAACTCCTGACCTCAAGTAATCCACCCGCCTCAGCCTCCCAAAGTGTTGGGATTACAGGTGTAAGCCACAGGGCCTGGCCAAAATGTACAAATCTTAAGTTTACTTTTTTTTCTCTTTGCTCACTACATTGCAATTTCCACCTCCCTAGTTCAAGCTATTCCCCTGTCTCAGTCTCCTGCGTAGCTGGGACCACAGGCACATGCCACCACACCCGGCTAATTTTTTTGTATTTTTAGTAGAGACAGGGTTTCACCACGTTGGTCAAACTGGTCTTGAACTCCCGACCTCAGGCAATCCACCAGCCTTGGCCCCCTAGAGTGCTTAGATTACAGGCGTGAGTCACCACGCCCGGCCAAGTTTACCATTTTAAAATTTTCAGTCCTATCAAGATATAGAACATCAACATAACCCCAGAAAGTTTTCTCATGTCCCTTCCTGGAGTCAGTCCCCTGTCCCCTGCCTCCAACACTGGAGGCAGCAATTGTTCTGATTTATTTTTCCTTCTTAGTTTAGCTTGTGCTGGAATTTCATATAAATACAATGATACAATCTGTGTTCTTTTGTATGAGGCTTATTTCATTCAGCCTAATTTTAAAAAATTTATCCATGTTGGCTGGGCATGGTGGCTCATGCCTATAATCCCAACACTTTGGGAGGCCGAGGTGGGCGGATCACGAGGTCAAGAGATCAAGACCAGACTATCCTGGCCAACATAGTGAAACTGCTTCTCTGCTAAAATACAAAAAAATTAGGGGGGCGTGGTGGCGCGTGCCTGTACTCGGGAGTCTGAGACTGGAGAATTGCTTGAAGCCTGGAGGCAGAGGTTGCAGTGAGCCGAGATCATGCCACTGCACTCCAGCCTGGCATTTGGTGACAGAGCGAGACTCTGTCTCAAAAAAAAAAATTTATCCATGTTGTTGTATGTATCAGTATTTCATTCCTTTTTATTACTGGCTAGTATTCTACTGTATATATATACCACAGTTTATTTATTCATTCTTGTATTGATGAACTCTTGGGCCCACTTCCAGTTTAGGGTTATTATAAATAAAGCTGCTGTAAACATTTCCATACAAGTCATTTTTTTGGACATATGTTTTCGTTTTTCTTGGGTAAAGACCCCAGGAGTAGAGTTGCGGGGTCATAGGGTAGGATTGTGTTTAATTTTACGGGAAACTGCCAGACCATCTTCCAAAGTGGTTATACTATTTTATGCTTTTATACTCCCATCAACACCATATGGGAATGTCTGCTTTCTCTTTCTGCACTGTAGTTTTATCTCTCATTCACTCCTTAAGATGCATCCTTTGGAGAGCTGAGCTTTATATGGGGGTTTTCTATTCAACTCCCGCTTTGGATGGGCCTGAGACTTCATTTCCTTCTTCTGTGTCCTGAGCGTCAATCACACTCAGTGCTACAGTTCACTGTAATTGAGAAAATACCCTTATGATAAAAGCCAGTTTCAGGAATATGCCTCCTAGGATTCCTGTTTTTATTTCATTTTGGCATTTGCAAATTCTTCACGTGTTTGCCAGATCTTCAGAATGTTAAAAATATATAATTATTCATAATTTTTAGTTGTTTTCCCTGAAAGAGTCATTCAGGAAATCTAGTCTGCCATGCTCTCATAATGGGAAGTCTGCAGAATATACTTTTAAAAAGTAGATGAGGCCGGGCACAGTCGTCCATGCCTGTAATCCCAGCACTTTGGGAGGCCGAGGTGGGCAGATCACTTGAGACCAGGAGTTCGAGACCAGCCTGACCAACATGGCGAAACCCATCTCTACTAAAATACAAAAATCAGCAAGGCGTGGTGGTAGGCACCTGTAATCCCAGCCACTCGGGAGGCTGAGGCAGGAGAATCACCTGAACCTGGAAGGTGGAGGTTGCAGCTAAGATCACTCCACTGCACTCCAGCCTGGGCAACAGAGCCAGACTCCTTCTCAAAAAAAAAAAAAAAAAAAAAAAAGGTAGATCAGATCATCTCATACTTTTGATTAAAGTTTTCCGATGGTTTCATCTAGCACTTAGAACAAAACCTCAGCTTCCTATTTTGACCTTTATGATACTTACTTCCAGGTCGTCCTAAAACTCTTGCTACGTTCTTCTTGCTGATCCTCAAACACACTCACCTTCTCTCCATCTTGGGGCAATAATTCCTCCATGAAGCTGCCGCGGTTTTTCATCTTTAATGCCTCAGAGAGACTTGTACTGGTGTTGCCACCAAAAGTAGACCTCCCCCAGTACCACTCCTTATCCCAACAGTCTGTATTCTCATAGCTTTATGACCATGAGAAATTGTTATTATTTGCCTATTTATTTGCTTGTTGTCTGTCTTGCTCTCTAAGAGAATGTAAATTCTGTGAGAGCAGAGTTTGTGTTTCTTTCATTTCACTGCTATTTCCCCAGTACCTAAAACTGCACTTGTAACTTAGAAGGGGCTCAATGAACAGTTGTTAAATGAATGAAAGAATGAATGAATTCTGTAGGGATTAACCTTGCACACATATATAATCTATATTTATGAACTATAAATCTATCTATAATAAATCTATATTTATTAACCTTGCACACATATATAATCTATATTTATAGAACTATATTTAGTTCTATATTATGAACTAAATCTATATTTAGTAGAAACTGCGTCTCTACTAAAAATACAAAAATTATCTGGGTGTGGTGGCGTGTGCCTATAGTCCCAGCTACTTGGGAGGTTGAGACAGGAGAATCGCTTGAATCCAGGAGGTAGAGGTTATAGTGAGCCGAGATGGCGTCGCTGCACTCCAGCCCTGTGGCAGAGCGAGACTCCATCTCAAAAAAAAAAAAAAAATGCAGTATCTCCAAAGCACAATAAAGCGAAGTGCAATAAAATGAGGTGTGACTGCATATTACCTATACATTTCAGAAGTAAGTGTAGTCATGCCTGAATGTGTAAATATTAAATTTTTATTTTAAAGAATGAAGTGCTCTATGTTTATTTCTCCTTTACATGGTATTATTGGAATTCTTAAAGAATTTATATGTGTATAGGCGTACCTCGAAGATGTTACAGGCTTAGTTCCAGACCTTTGTAATAAAGATATCACAATAAAAGGAATTTTGCAATAAAGCCAGAGTCACACAAATTTTTTTCTTTTCCAATGTATATAAGAGTCATCTTTACACTACACTGCAGTCTATTAACTGTGTAATAGTATTATGTCTAAAAAAAAATGTATATACCTTAATTTAATAATGCTTTGTTGCTAGAAAAAAATTCTGGCACAGAGACTTGAAATGAGCGCATGCTATTAGAAAAATAGCATTGATAGTCTCAACGCAGCTTTGCCACAATCCTTCCATTTGTAAAAAGTGCAGTATCGGCCAGGCGTGGTGGCTCGCACCTGTAATCTCAGCACTTTGGGAGGATGAGGCAGGTGGATCGTGAGGTCAAGAAATCGAGCCCATCCTGGCCAACATGGTGAAACTGCGTCTCTACTAAAAATACAAAAATTAGCTGGGTGTGGTGGCGTGCGCCTATAGTCCTAGCTACTTGGGAGGTTGAGACAGGAGAATCGCTTGAACCCAGGAGGTAGAGGTTATAGTGAGCCGAGATGGCACCGCTGCACTCCAGCCCAGTGGCAGAGCAAGACTCCATGTCAAAAAAAAAAAAAAAATGCAGTATCTCCAAAGCACCATAAAGCGAAGTGCAATAAAATGAGGTGTGACTGCATATTACCTATACATTTCAGAAGTAATATTAAGTATTTATTTTAAAAGGAGATGCTGGTTTTCACCACTGTCCTAAGTGCTGATGACTTTCTATCCTCTAAGCACCAACCCCTATTTGTCTGACATTGTACTGGACAGCCTATTCTCAGATATGGCATGGCATTCTAAGTTCAACTCCTCCAAAACAAAACACATCATCTGACTCCACAAAACCTCCTCTTCGTGCTTGGCTCCCAGGTATGTGCTTTTGCTTGCTATCCTCATGCATTTAATCAGTTGTCGAATATTATCTTCCTACTTGCTTGACACTGCTTGCAATTGTCTATTCCTTTTATTCCCCATTACCATGCTATAGTTTAGATGCTCATCATCTTGCCACTGGTACCTTGCAACATTCTCCTCTGGGGTCTTCTGCTGCCCTTATACCCCTCTTATTTATGTACTATCTAAATAGCATTTATAGTATGTATATCAAATAACAGACCGCCTGTTGTGGGATTTCTCAGCCTCCAGAGTCACATGAGCCAATTCCTGTAATAAATTTCCTCTCATCTCTCTCTCTCTCTCTTTCTCTCTCTCTCTCTCATCTCGATAGCTATCCACCCATCTACTTATCTCCTACTGGTTCCATCTCCTGGAAAGACCATTAGTAATATAGATTTTGTTACCAGAAGTGGTACTAAAGGAACAGAATTTTTTTTTTTTTTGAAATGGAGTTTTGCTCTTGTTGCCCAGGCTGGAGTGCAATGGCGCAATCTCAGCTCACCATAACCTCCACCTCCTGGATTCAAGCTATTCTCCTGCCTCAGCCTCCTGAGTGTCTAGGATTAGAGGCATGTGCCACCGCACCTGGCTAATTTTGTATTTTTAGTAGAGACGGGGTTTCTTCATGTTGGTCAGGCTGGTCTTGAACTCCTGACCTCTGGTGATCCTCCTGCCTTGGCCTCCCAGAGTGCTGGGATTACAGGTGTGAGCCACTGTGCCCAGCCGAGGAATAGAATTTTAAGGATAAGTTTCCTTAATTGGTTTTGGGGTTTCTGGAAGTGGCTCTTTAATTGATTAGACCTAACAATGCTAGGAGCTCTGCTTCTAGTAGTACAGAGGCCACTGATAGCCCTTGGCATGAACTGTTTTGGAGATACGCAAAACAAATGCATTTGATACGTTTATGCATAGAATTTAATTGATGTATAGAATTGAATTGAATTTAATTTAATGACTCTATACATAATATTCTCAAACATTTGTGGAAAACCGGGGAATGTAACGATGTTTGTTGGTTGCTCCTGGTGCCGCTGGATAGAGTGATGAAGGAAATGGATGAGGTCCAGATGGGATTTCCTGGCTCCCACTCCACATAAGCGATTTGGGAGATTGTAGGTGTGTCCTCAGTCAGAATCTTCTGTCCTGTAACTACAGGTCTGAAATGGCCAAAAATCAAACACAAATCCTCATCACACGACTGGCTGAATTGAAGGAAAGCTGAACTCTCAGCCTCACAGACTAATACTAAAGTGAGGACATTGGTTAGGAAACAGTGGAATTCTGCAAGTTGTGATGAAAACGTGTAGGAAGACCCTCATTGGCCAGATGTGACGTCCCCATTTCCACTCCCACCCTCAGAGGCAGCCGTGTCCCCACAGTGGTATCAACCTTTCTGCTCTGTCGGAGGGGATTAACCGGAAATAGTGCCTTCCCATGAGGCAGTAGCCATACAAGATAATCCCGATTCCCCTCAGGACCCAACCCCACCACCCTTTTTTGCTTCTAGAACTATAACTAGACTCAAGTCCCATCAGGACCCTGCAGGCAAGATACCAAGTGTGAGTCATGAGGAGGTGTGCTATACCCTAAAAGAGCTACTTGAGTTTTCCAACATATAAAGCAGAAATATCAAGAACATGTGTGAGAATTGATGTGAAGGATGTGGGATAATGGTGAAGGCAACCCACAGTTGGATCAGGCTGAAATGTATTGATATGGGCAGAGATTCTGCATTTAATGTTGCAGCTCAGGAGTTAGAAAGGTGCTAATGGTTTGGCTGAAACATGGATCAAAAGACGTCCCATCAACAGCAAGTTAGGAATGGCTGGTGCCCTGTGGTTTACCATAGAGGAAGGGATTCAGGGGTTGAAAATGCTAGAGTGGATTTGCCACGTGAAACCTCACCCACACTAGGAGGGCCCAGAAGACATACCTTTCACCAATGCCTTGAGAAATAGATTTGTAAGGAGAGACCCGGAATCCCTGAAGAGCTCTGTGACTGCTCTTCTCTATCAGCCATACCTTACAGTGGGAACCACAGTCACTGAACTGAAAAACACAAATGCAATGTTAGGCCCCACCTCCCAACACTGTTGCATTGCAGATGAAGCTTCCAACACATGCTTTTAGGCGATGTTCAAACCTTAGCACAGGCTTAACGGAATTACTGCATATCTGCCATGGGCAGAGTAGTTGAAGCTTGGAAAAACCCCCAAAAGACTACAATCCCTACTTAGTGTTGTGAAGCTCACAATCTTGTGAGAAAATGATGGCATCACAAAACGTGAGAGCTGGAAGAGATTTTTGAACTTTAATCCAGTCCATTGTTTTACAGAAGAGGAAATGGAGTAGAGGGCGCACCCTGAAGGCAAATTGTAGTAGAACTGGACTAGAAGCTAAATTCCCTAGTAGGAACACTAGAACACACACACACACACACACACACACACACACACGTGTGCCTGCACACACAGAGAAAGTAAGAGAGTGCAATAAGTGCATGCAGCCTTACTGGTTAGCTGGTAAATGAAACCCTACTTAAAAACTGGAAATACAGCTGAGTGCAGTGGTTCACGCCTGTAATCCCAGCGCTTCAGGAGGCTGAGGCAGGTGGATCACTTGAGGTCAGGAGTTTAAGACCAGCCTGGCCAACACAGTGAAACCTCGTCTCTATTAAAAATACAAAAATTAGCTGGGCATGGTGGTGCACGCCTGTGGTCCCAGCTACTTGGGAGGCTGAGGCAGGAGAATTGCTTGAACCCAAGAAGTGGAGGCTTCATTTAGCTGAGATCTGCACTCTAGCTGGGGCGACAGAGTAAGACTTAGTCTCAAAATAAATAGATAAATAAAATAATAAAAACTGAGAAATACTAGTGGAGTGATTGAGATCGATGTGCAGTCTTGGACAAGTAACTTAAATTCTTTGTGCCTCTGTGTCCTCACTTATAAAATAGGGATGATAATGGCTACCTTTCAGAGTGTTCTGGGAATGACCAATGATGTATTAAAACACCCTATCCACTAGCAATGCTTTTGGCTGCAAGGAACACAAAATCCAACTGATAGCGTTCTAAACGAATAAGGGTTTATTTTTGTCCTATTAAGAACATGGAGGCAGGTGGCTGCTGGCATTTATTAGTCCAGTGGCATGGGTCTCTGAAAGTTTCTTGGCCTTTCCTTTATGTTTGTGGCTTCATGATGGCCAAATAATGTGAAAGTTCCAGATGTCATGTTTGCATTCAAAGTAGGAATAAGAGGAAATGAAGGAAGATTCTCCTAGGCACATCTAACCCTTGTTCTGGGACAGCAGGTTGACCTAGACATGCCCCAGCAGAATTCTGCTTATATCTCATGGACCCAGTGCCATCATCTCATTTCCCCTAGCTAGATGAAAAGCTATATAAAGCTAAATGTTTGGCTATTAAGCCTCCAGAATGGGGGCAGCAAGGGAAAGGAGGTTGGGAATAGCTTTTTAGTAGCCAATGAACAGGACCTGCCAAAAGAACCTATCATAGAAGAGGCCCATTAAAGGGTGGTTTTTGGAATTTTAAGTAAACCTTTGAGGCTTGTCATGAATCTACCCAGGCATTTTGACCTTCAACAATGAACTTTCATTACAAAGAGTTAATAAGAAAGCATGAGCTGGTTTTGGTGTGTAGTTTGTAGCTCCATCTCATCACTCACTTTTCACGTTTTATGGATTTCTTGAAATTGCCCTGGGATTATGGGAATTTGGTGACTCAGGTCATGAACGCCATTATTTTGGCTTTAGCCCTTAAGGTAAAGATCCGATATTAAGCTGGTCTTTATATCTATTTTTAACATCTTGGATTTGGAGGTAAAAGATATTGGATGAAACTCCAAAACACATTCAAGGTTATGAAATAATGAAAATGTAAGTGGAAGCATGAAGATTCAATGTGTTCTTTATCATCCTTTGCAGCTTAAATAAAATGACTGAGTATTCTCAGAGTCAAAAATAATTCAGGATTTAATTGGCAAAGGTATTTTAAGGTTCTGTCTTTTTCTATTTTTCTCCTGCCTTGGTAAAGCTATGAGTTATGTTGTAAGCACTGAGCATCTTGAAATGGTAGTTACTAGGACAACGTATTAAATTAAGAATTAATTGGATTTTTAAAAATTCTCCTGTGTATACATACAAACATATCGGTATTACGGTTCTCATTTTACCTTGGCACAATATCCTCCTAAAGAAAAGCCTGTATATTCTTTGGATTCTGAAAATTAACATTTTCACACCTCCATAAAAAAACAGAATCCTTTTAACATATAAAGGATCTCCTTCCTAGGGAAAAGTTACTTATGATATACTTGTTAGTAGGTCTCCAGGCTGGCTTCCACCAAATTTTAATAAGTCATTGCATTTTCTATAAGTTAATTCCCCAGTTCCCATTGATTATTTGCTGATAAGGTCCAGGTGTATTTTCCGTATGCATTCCTTAATTCATTGTGAGCACGTGAGATTCCTCTAAAGTGGCTAATTATGCATCTCAAATCTAAGCTCTGTAAGCACTGGCAAGTGCTGCTGATGATATGAATTAAGTAGTCCAGTGGATTGTTGCAGTTGTCTATGGAAACAACTGTAAGCTTTCCTGTCAGTGCAGAAGGTTAGGGTCAGAAGGCATCTTAAAGAACACACAACACATCCTATTTATGTTACAAGGAATCAAAACACAGATTTTTGTGCGGTTTTTGTTTTGTTTTTTGTTTGTTTGTTTGTTTGTGGGGACAGGGTCTTGCTCTGTCACCCAGGCTGGAGTGTATGATCTCAGCCCATTGCAACCTCCTCAGCCTCAACCTCCTGGGCTCAAGCAATCCTCCTATCTCAGCCTCCCTAGTAGCTGGGACTACAGGTGCGGGCCACCACACCTGAGTAATTTTTGTACTTTTTGTAGACGTGGAGTTTCATCATGTTGCCCAGTCTGATCTTGAATTCCTGAACTCAAGCAATCTGCCCACCTTGGCCTCCCAAAGTGTTGGGATTACAGGCGTGAGCCACTGCACACCCAGCCTGTATATCTTTCAATAGAGATTGTATGGGAATGAGCTTCTCCCCATAAGCTTTATAAGCTTTTTTTCCTATCTCTGCTGGATGTGAGGCACTAGGCTAGATCTTAGGGATACAAAAGGGACTCAGATACGACCTTCCCCTAAAGAGCTCATGATCTTAGGAAACTGCAAGAGGAATGAGAAAGGTGAAGGGCCCTGATTTAAGTAGATGTCATCTCTGCCCATCTAAAGGAGAGAAAGGTAGGGAGGGTGGTGATTTAAATTAAATGAAGCCTCTTCTCTTATTCATTTTGTCTTCTCTAAACAATCTTCAACAGAAGGTAAAGTAATAGCTTTATGTTCAGAAGACTGAGAAAACAAATTTTGACTCAGCTATTTACCCCTTTGTGTCTCAATTTTTTTCTTTCTTTCTTTTTTTTTTTTTTTTTTGACAGGATCTCACTCTGTCACCGAGACTGGAGTGCAGTCGTGCCATCTCAGCTCACCACACCTCCACCTCCCAGGCTCAAGTGATTCTCCAGCCTCAGCCTCCTATACGATCTCCATTGAAAGACAGGCAGCTGGAATTACAGGTTCGAGCCACCACACCCGACTAATTTTTGTATTTTTAGTAGAGATGGAATTTCATCATGTTATCCAGGCTGGTCTCAAACTCTGACCTCAGATCCGCCCATCTCAGCCTCCCAAAGTGCTGGGATTACAGTCGTGAGCCACCGCAACCAGTCACTCAATTTCTTTATATCTGTAAATAAAAATGATAATAATACCTATCCCCTAGAATTATGACAGTACATAGTAAAATAGAGCCCCTAGCATATGCGTTTTGTTGGGAGGAGAATGTACTATTCTCCAGGTGGACTTCAGTGAATTTGATTTTCCTTACATTTATCCAGTCTAGTTTTTCTCTCTCAAACAATTCACCCTTCAAGGCTAAGACAAAACTTCCCTCAACACCCTTCCTCTTGTGCCTCTCAGATATGGTGACTTCCAGGGCTGCTGCCAACACAAATCCCTTAGAAATCGTAACGTGAAGTGTAGGTTCGGGGTGTGGGATTGGGGTGGCTCAGTAGGATGTGTGGAGTAGGGAGATGGGAGGAAGGTTGTAGCTGCAATCATTGCAGGCTCCTCAGCCTGCAATGATTGGGGTGTGATTGGGGTGTGGCTGCCAGCTCTCATGTCTCTAAAACGGGATGAGTAGAGAGCCTTCAGCCTCAGCATTCAGGGTTTCCGCTCCATCCTCACTTCTCCTCTTCCACCATGAGGGCACCAACAAGGGCTACTTTAGCATGGTTTAGACAAGTGCCATGCCTTCCACTTAGAATAATTGGGCACTCCATACCATAATTCTTTTTTATTATAAATAATGATGATCTTCTTCATTATGAAAAGAATACATGTTATTTTTTAATCAGAAAAAGAAAAATGTTGAAGTACACTTTTTATTGTTTTGAAGCTTCACCATCTTTTATATGCAAGCATGTTAGTGAATTGTTGAAAAAATTTTGAAAAAAAAAATTTTTAAGACGGAGTCTCGCTCTGTTGCCCAGGCTGGAGTGCAGTGACACGATCTCAGCTCACTGCAACCTCCTCCTCCTGGGTTCAAGCAATTCTCCCACCTCAGCCTCCTGCATGGCTAGGACTACAGGTGCGAGCCACCACATCCAGCTAATTTTTGTATTTTTACTAGAGACGGGGTTTCACCATGTTGGTCAGGCTGGTCTTGAACTCCTGACCTCGTGATTCACCTGCCTCAGCCTTCCAAAGTGCTGGGATTACAGGCATGAGCCTCTGTGCCTGGCCCTAATGTTATTTTTTAATCAGAAAAAGAAAAATATTGAAATACACTTTTTATTATTTTGAAGCTTCACCATCTTTTAAATGCAAGCATGTCAGTGAATTGTTGAAAAAAGTTTTTGTTGAATTTACTCTTAAGTATTTGATTTTTGATGCTGTTTAAATTGAATTATTTTCTTAATTTTATTTCCAGATTTTCCATTGCTAGAAATAAAATTTTTATGTGTTAATACCGTATCCTTCAACCTTGCTAAAATGCATTAACTCTAATAATTTTTTCTGTATATGCCTAGGTTTTTTTAATGTATAACATCATGTTATCTGCAAATAGATATAGGTTTGCTTATTTTTTTATCTAGATGTCATTTTTTTCTTGCCTAATCATCCTAGTTATAATCTTCAGTACATTGAACAGAAATAGTGAAAACTGACATCTTTTTTTTTTCCTCCTGATCTTAGGGAGAAAGCTTTTAGTCTTTCACCATTATGTATGATGCCAGCTGTGATTCTTATAAGGTAAGGATATTTCCTTCTATTTCTAGTTTTTAAACTGTTTTTCTAAAATCATTAAAGGCAGCTGGATTTATCAAATGCTTTTTCTGCATCTATGGAGATGATTGTGTTCTTTTTGCCCTTCGTTCTATCCATGTTGGTCTATTACATGATTTTTCTTATGTTTAACAAGTTTATATAACCAGGATAAATAACCCATGGTTATATATGCTGGTGGATTCAGTTTGCTGGTATTGGTTGGGTACGATAGTCTGTAGTTCTCTTTATTGTGGGTGATGTCTTTGCTTCCTTATTTGATTTATTTCTGCTCCACATTATTTTCTTCCTTCTCTTTGCTTTGCATAGAAGTCCTAGGAAGAACTTCTCCTTCCTAGGCCTCCCAAGATGGTGGCTTACAGGTGTGAGCCACTGCACCCAGCCACTGTTCAAGTCTTATGTTTCCTTTCTGTTTCCTTGCTGTTGTTCTCTTCATGATTGAAAGTGAAGTGTTGAATTCTCCAACCACTCTTTGTTGAATTATCGTTCTCCCTTTTATTCTGTAAGATTTTGCCTCATATATTTTGGGAGTCTATTGCTAGGTGTAGTATGTTTATAACTGTTATATCTGCTCGATAATTGACACTTTCATCATTAGGAAGTACCGTCCTTTTTCTTTAGTAACCATTTTTACCTTAAATCTACTTTGTCTATTTTTAGTACAATCATGACAGCTGCTATACTATTCATGCTATGTTATGCATAACATATTATGCTATGCTATACACAAATATATACATATGTATATATATGCAATACCTTGTGCTACACATAACGTGCATGTGCATGTACATATACATAAATATACAGCTATATATACATACATATATATTATGCTATGCTAGAAACAGCTAGTTACTGTCAGTATTTCTTCTCCATCCTTTTATTTTCAAACTATTTGTTTATTTAGATCCTGTTGTACAAGAAAGCATATAGTTGGATCATTTAAAAAATCCGTGTTGCCAGTATCCGCCTTTAATTGGAGTGTTTAATCCATATATGTTTAATGTAATTATTGATACTATGGAATTTATGTCTGTTAATTTGTCTTTGTATGTACGCATTTTATGTGCTTTTTTATTCCTCTGTTCATCCACTACTGACTTCTTTTGAATTAAATAGATATTTTTGTGTTGCATTTTAATTCCCCTTCACTATATATTTTTTAGTTATTTTCTTAGTACTTACTCTAGGACTTGCTGTTAACCTCTCAGTTTATCCAAATCTAGTTGGGTTTAATACCAACTTAATTTCAATGGCATACACAGGTTTTGCTCCTATATAGATCCATGCCTTCTTTGTGCTGTTTTTACAACAGCACATCTCTATATATTATAGATCCATCAACACACACAAATTTATCATTATTGCTTGTTGTCTTTTAAATTAAAAAAAGAGTTTTTTAAAACAACAACTAAAAATTTTGTCTTTTATATTTACCTATGCAATTACCCTTCTTGGAGATCTTTATTTCTTCTTGTGGATTTGAATCACTTACTGTGTGGTGTCCTTTCATATCAGTCTGAAGGATTCCTTTTAGCATCTCTTGTAGGGCAGGTCTACTAGTGATGAACTCCCTTAGCTTTCATTTATCTGGGAATGTTCTATTTTTCTTTCATTTTTGAAAGACATGGAATTCTTGGTTGACCACTTTCAACGTATCATCTCATTGCCTCCTGGCCTTCATGTTTTCTGATGAGAAATCAACTGTTTTCTGATGTGAAATCTCGTTCAGGATCCCTTGTGTGGGATGAGTCATTCTCTCGTGCTGCTTCCAAAATTCTTTGTCTTTTGCTTTAGCTGGTTTAATTATAATGTGTCTAGGTTTAGATCTCTTTGAGTCTATCTATGTGGAGCTTCAAGCATGTGTAGTTAATGTTTTTCCTTAAATTTGGGAGGTTTTCACCCATTATTTCTTCAGATACTCTTTCTGTTTTTCTCTTTCTCCTTTCTTTCTGAACCTCATACTATATGTCTGTCAGTTTCATTTCAAGGTATCCCACAGGTCTCTGAGAATCTTTATTTTTATTCATTCTTACTCTTTTTGTTTCTCACTGTATAATCTCATTTGACCTATCTTCAAATTTGCTGCTTGCTCAAATCTGCTGTTGAGTTCCTTCAGTGAATTCTTTATTTTAGCTAGTGTAGAACTCTGAAATGCTATTTAGTTCTTTTTAACTTTATTTCTTTTTTCTCATCCTCCCCAACAGAACTTTATTTCTTTTTTCTCATCCTTCCCAACAGAACTTTATATTTCTTTTTTCTCATCCTCCCCAACAGCTGCATTACAGTGACGTGGTTGTGGGGACTTTTGGGCTGGGGTGAGGTGGTGGGCGCAGCAGGGGGTGGGAGCTGCATGGGGGACCACTTTGTGAGGCCAAGGCAGGTAGATCGCTTGAGTCCAGGAGTTCAAGACCAGCCGGGGTGACATGGCAAAACTCTGTTTCTACAAAAAATTTAAAATTAGCTGGGTGTGGTGGCCCATGCCTGTAGTCCCAGCTACTCAGGAGGCTGAGGTGGGGAGGCTGTCGTGAGAAGATCGCTTAAGCCCAGAGGTGAAGGCTGTAATCCATCCTGAGTGACAGAGTGAGACCCCATCTCAAAATCAATAAAATTATAAGCTTTTTTCTATTAAAAATTTATTTTGCAAACATTATGTATCCATAACAAATAAAATAATTTTTTTCTTTTACATTTTTTTTTTTTGAGTTGGAGTTTCGCTTTCATTGCCCAGGCTGGAGTGCAGTGGTGCCATCTCAGCTCACTGTGACCTCCGCCTCCCGGGTTCCACCAATTCTCCTGTCTCAGCCTCCGAGTAGCTGGGGTAGCTGGGATTACAGGCGCATACCACCACACCCAGCTAATTTTTGTATTTTTAGTAGAGATGAGGTTTCACCATGTTCACCAGGATAGTCTCCATCCCCTGACCTCAGGTGATCCACCCACCTCGGCCTCCCAAAGTGCTGGGATTACAGGCGTGAGCCACCATGCCCGGCCCTTCTTTCACTTTTTAAACTTTTTTGTTAGAAACTAAGATATAAAACATACACATAAGGCTAGTCCTACACAGGGTCAGGATCATCAGTATTACTGTCTTCCACATTCACTTGTCCCACTAGAAGGTCTTCAGGAGCAAAAACAACAACAACAGCAAAAAATAAAAAAAACATGTGTGGAGCTGTCATCCCCTGTGAGAACAATGCCTTCTTCTGGAATCCCACTTGAAGGACCTGTGTGAAGCTCTTCTTGAGGACTAGGTTTCTTCATACCCGCATCATGCTGTTGTGCTAAATTATAGTTGCTACAAAGTTAATAGTAATTTTTCAGCTCCATTATAATCTCACAGACCATCATCATGTATGGGATCTGTCTTTGACAGAAATGTTTTGCCAACCATGACTGTAGTTTATGTTGTCCAGAATGTCATAGAAATGGAGCACAGTAGACATCCTTTTAAGTCTAGCTTTTTTTTTTTTGAAACGGAGTCTTGCTCTGTCACCAGGCTGGAGTGCAGTGGGGCAATCTCGGTTCACTGCAACCTCCGCCTCCAGGGTTCAGGTGATTCTTCCGCCTCAGCCTCCCAAGTAGCTAGGACTACAGGCGCGTGCCAAACGTCTGGCTAATTTTTGTATTTTCAGTAGAGACCAGGTTTCACCATGTTGGCCAGGATGGTCTCGATCTCTTGACTTCGTGATCCACCCGCCTCGGCCTCCCAAAGTGCTGGGACTACAGGCATGAACCACTGTGCCCAACCAAGTCTGGCTTTTTCAAGTGATCATATTTAGGCTAATCCTTCTCACTAGCTGTATCAGTAGTTTATTTTAATCACACTGTAGCATTTCATCTTATACCACAGTTTATTTTTTCTCCAGTTGAGGGGAACTTGTGTGATTTTCAAATTACAGCCATTTTGGATAGAGTCACTGTAAACATTTGCATACAGGTTTCTGTGTAAACATCAGTTTTGTTCCACTTGGGTAAATATTGAGGGGCAGGATTAGTGGGTCATATTAAGTATATGTTGAACCTTATAAGAAATTTTAAAAACTTCTTCCTAAAGAGGCTGTACCAGTTTGCTTTCTCAACATCAGTGTTTGTACATTCTAGTTATTTCACATCTTCTCCAACGGTTACTATTTTCAGTTTTGTTTTTTCTTTAAAATTTCAGCCATTCTAAACGGTGGCGTCTCACTGTGGCTTTAATTTACATTTCCCTAATGGCAGATGTGGTGCATCTTTACTTGAGCTTAATTTATGCATTGGCATCTTTAAGACACACACACACACACACACACACACACACACACAGTGTCATGATTTTGTACAATGTCACCATGAGAAGTATTTGCAGTAGCTGGGGATGGAAAACTTTTACATTTCATCTTCTATTCTTCTTTATGTGCTATCTAAATTTTGTCAAAAGCATGTTAATTTTGAATTTTTAAAACACAAGTTAATTTTTTAAAAAATTTCCTCCTGGCCAGGTGCAGTGGCTCACGCCTATAATCCCAGCATTTTGGGAGGCTGAAGTGGGCGGATCACCTGAGGTCAGGAGTTCAAGACCAGCCTGGCCAACATGGTGATACCCTGTCACTACTAAAAATACAAATAATTAGCTGGGTGTGGTGGGGAGGTGCCTGTAATCCCAGCTACTTGGGAGGCTGAGGCAGGAGAATCGCTTGAACCCAGGAGGTGGAGGTTGCAGTGAGCTGAGATTGTACCACTGCACTCCAGCCTGGGCAACAAGAGTGAAACTCTGTCTCAAAAAAAAAAAAATTTCCTTATATAGATAAAACCATCTCTGTGCTTTATGAATTGTCTAATAGGGCTTCATATGCAAAATATAAAAAGAGTAGATTACTCCAATAACCACAGGGGAATATAAGATTCAAAGGGCATTGTGTTCAGTTCTATAAAGAGCTCTCTCATCCGTCTCTTCTTTGTAACTCCCCAAGTTCAGACCTCATCATAAGGTAAGATGATGTTATTTATTTCACCTATTTCAAAACTCCATAACCCATCACTTTGATCACTTTAGTAAAGAAAATGTCTGGGCGTGGTGGTTTATGCCTGTAATCCCAGAACTTTGGGAGGCCAAGGTGGGCAGATTACCTGAGGTTAGGAGTTCGAGAACAGCCTGGCCAACATGGCAAAACCTCTTCTCTAGTAAAGATACAAAAATTAGCCAGGTTTGGGGGTACATGCATGTAGCTCCAGTCACTCCAGAGCCTGAGGCAGGAGAATTGCTTGAACCTGGGAGGTGGAGGTTACAGTGAGCCAAGATGGTGCCACTGGACTTCAGCCTGTGCAACAGTACATGACTCTGTCTCAAAAAAAAAAAAAAAAAAGCTTAAAAGGGGAGCAATATAAAATTTTAATTCCAAAATTGAACCCTAACCACAAAGAGATACCATAACACACCTATTAGAATGTATGACATTGGAACACTTGAACATACCAAGCGTGGGTGAGGATATAGAACGACTGGAACTCACATACAAGCCTGGTGGGAATGCAAAATGGTACAACCAATTTGGAAAGCTTTTTGGCAGTTTCTTAAAAAGTTTAGGCCAGGTGCACTGGCTCACACCTGTAAAATCTCAGCTATTTGGGAGGCTGGGGCAGGAGGATCGCCTGAACTCGGGAGGTAGAGGCTGCAATGAGCAGAGATCATGCCATTGCACTCCAGCCTGGGCGACAGAGAGCAAGACTGTCTTGAAAAAAAAACAAACAAACAAAAAAACAGTTTCAAAATACTCCAACCATATGACCCAGTTATTCCACTCCTTAGGTATTTACTTGAATGAAAGAAAAGCATATGTACAAATACTTGTACACAAATGTTAACAGCAGCATTATTCATAGTGCTCCAGACTGGAACAAGTCGCCATCCACATGTGGATGAATAAACAATATGAGACACAGCCATAAAATGGAATACTACTCAGCAACTTAAAATAATGAATATGGATAAATCTTGAAATAACAACGTTGAGTGAAAGAAGTCAGCCAAAATATGAATAAAAACAGTATGGTTCCCCTTATATAAAAATCCGAGAATGTGAAAACAAATCTATAATGACAGAAAGCACATCAGTGGGTGCCTGGGGATGGGAGAGGGGCCACAAAGAGCATGGGAGCAGGATTACAAAGATGCTCGAAGTAACTTTTGGGGCCGGTGGATGTATTCATTATCGTGATGCTGGTGATGGTTTCCTAGGCATATACAGATGTCAACACTTAAATTACCTAATTTAAATGTGTATAGTTTATTTTATGACAATTACGCTTTAATAAAGCCTGCTATAAAATAATGCTTTAATAAAACCTGAACCTTAATGATATTTGCAAAGTGTTTGACTTCCTTATATAAAATTATTAATAAACAAGAAGCCATCCTGATGCCTTTAGACTAGAGGCCTGTGGGGCTGTCGTTGCTGTTGGACACAGAATTTTGCCCTGTCACCCAGGCTAAAGTGCAGTGGCATGAACATGGCTCACTGTAGCCTCAAGCTCCCAGACTCAAGGGCTCCTCCTACTTCAGCCTCCCAGGTAGCTGGGACTACAGGCATGTCTGTCTACCATTCCCAGCTAATTTTTTTTTTGTTTTGTAGAAAGAGATTTCGCCATATTGCCCATGCTAGTCTCGAATCTAGGCTCAAGTGATCTGCCCTCTTTGGTTTCCCAAAGTGCTGGGATTATAGGCGTGAGCTACTGCGCCCAGCCCAGGCCTGTTTTTGATTTTTTTTTTTTTAATCTTTGAAGCATGAGATGATCGTGATGAGGAGGCTGAAGAAGTCTCGAAGATGGATTGAGTGGCAGAAGCCATTTCTCCTCTCAACTCCTTTTCCTACAACCTCTATTGATCAGCTCAGTGCTGTAGTATTCAGAACAGAAGCCACTCGTCACATGTGTCCATTGAGCACTTGGAATGTGGCTAGTGAGGAGCTAAATAATTTATTTTATTTTATTCAATTCACTAACTGAACTAATTTAAAATGTAAGTAAAATAGCAACATGTCTGGTGGCTGCCATGTTGAACAGATCAATTGTAAAGCGTTTGTTGCTAGAAATCTGTTTACTGCTGGTCTGTCCCTGTCCAATTGCTATTTTATTTTGCTTCATTTTATTTATTTATTTATTGAGGCAAGGTCTGGCTCTGTCGCCAGGCTGGAGTGGAGTGGTGCAATCATAACTCGCTGTAGCCTCAACTTCCCAGGCTCAAGCAATCCTCCTGCCTCAGCCTCCCAAGTAGCTGGGACTACAGGTGTATGTCACCACACTCAGCTAATTTTTGTATTTTTTGTAGAGAAACCATGTTTCACAGGTTGATCTCAACTTCTGACATAAAGCCATCCACCCACCTCAGCCTCCCAAAGTGCTGAGATTATAGGCTTGAGCTACCATGCACGGCCCTGCTATTTTAGTTTTTTGTGTCCTCACAAAGAAGTAGAGGAGGCTTCTTCTATGAGGAATAAAATGGAGGGACTGAGGGATAAAATGGGGGGTGGGGGGACAGAGGGAAAAGAACACCTCTATCATCACAGAAAGTTCTTTTGGCCCTTCCCGCTCTCGGTTTGCTGACCATGTTTGAACATAATAGATGTGAACCAACGTGAGAAATAAAATTTGCCGTCTGCTTACTTCCAAAGCCAGGAACTGAAGAGTGATTGAACTGCTGCACTGACTGCCTGTCTTAAAACACACAGAGCAAGTGCTACCATGAGTCAGCCAAGATCAAGGCCCGCTCCAGAATGCAGACTGTTCATCACTGCCCCAGAAACCAGGGAAAAGACCAGCTCTGGTACTTTAGGCAGTAGGGCTGGATTGTATGTGGAGAGTTGAAAAGCTCTCTACAGACTGTACTCTTACATAATGGCTAAGGTTCCCCCACTGATAAATGCCAATTTTCCAGTGGACCATGGAAAATTGTCTATTTTGGGCCACTCTGTGGGAGGCCACGGAGCTCTTACTCATGTTTTGAAGAATCCTGGAAAGCGCAAATCTATGGCAGCATTTGCTCCAATTTGCAACCAGTTCTCTGTTTTTGGAGGATAGGGGTGGGGGTGGGCCAAAAATCTCTCAATGGATATTTGAAATCAGATCACAACAAATGAAAGGCTTATGATGCTGCCATTCTTAGAAAGTTCTATTCAGTTCTGGTTAGATGTAATCAAGGAAATGATAGCTGGGATTACACGCATATGCCACCAAGCCCAGCTATTTTTTTAATATATATTTTTAATAGAGATGGGGTTTCACCATGTTGGCCAGGCTGGTTTCGAACTCTGGACCTCAAGTGATCTGCCCGCCTCTACCTCCCAAACTGCTAGGATTACAGGCATGAGCCACTATGCCCAGCCTGCTTTGTTTATTTATTTATTTTTAAATAAAGAGTCTCTCTCTGCCACCCAGAATTTGCAGTTAGGTGGCTATTGAAGATTCAAAAATGCAAAATTTCACCCATTAATGCTTTTATAATTCTTAAAAGGTGAATTCAAAAAGGTAGCCTTGCTAGACTCTTTCAATTTCAATTCAAGATTGCTTTCAGTGAGACCTGCCATGTGGTCATGGATGGTCCACTGGAAAGATTTTGTTCCAGCCAGACCCTGGTTCCCCAGGCCAGTGATGCCCACAGCCCGGCCAGCGATGCTCACCACCTCAGCCCCGTGGGCGGTCCTGGTTCTGTCGGTCCTCACCGGCCACATAGGGCATCCCGCCTTTCCTGCTGCCCGCTGCTGGGCTTCCCGGCATGCACATGGAGATTTACAGGGATCCTCACCTCTCTCGTCTCTGTCGCTGTGCCTCCAGCTTTTATGGATCCCTGGAAAGTAGACGCCTGGGGAAGGAGCCGACACCAAGGAGGGCCTCAGCTCCCTTCTTCACACCACCACTCCACTCACTATTCACAGATTTGACGGGGCCCATAGAACTTCTGAAATGGTATGAGTGAACATATGCTCCCTCTAAAGCATAGAAAACCCAGCTGCTTCTGGTCTAGTACCATATGACATCTTATTCAAAAGGACAGGAGTGGCTAGGCATGGTGGCTCATGCCTGTAATTCCAACACTTTGGGAGGTTGAGGCAGCCAGATCGCTTGAGCCCAGGAGTTTGAGACCAGCCTGAGCAACAGAGTGAGATCTTGTCACTATAAACATTAAAAATTAAAAAATCAGCATACTCATGCCAGTAGTCCTAGCTACTTGGGAGGCTGCAGTAAGAGGATCGCTTGAGCCCAGGAGTTTGAGACTGCTGTGAGCTATGATTCTGCCACTGCACTGTAGCCAGGGTAACAGCATGAGACCCTATCTCAAGAAAAAAAAAAAAAAGGAAGGAAGGAAGAAAGGAAGGGCAGAATGACAGGAGCTAATTAAGATACAGGTGACAAATAAATATTGTATACAAATGCTCCTTGATGTACAGTGGGGCTATGTCCCAATAAACCCATTGTAAAGTTGAAAGTATTGTAAATGGAAAATGCATTTATTTATTTATCTATTGAGACAATAGTCTTGCTCTGTAGCTCAGACTGGAGTGCAGTGGCGCAATCTCAGCTCACTGCAACCTCTGCTTCCCGGGTCCCGGTTCAAGCCATTCTCCTGCCTCAGCCTCCCAAGTATTTGAGATTACAGGCATGTGCCACTATGCCCAGCTAATTTTTGTATTTTTAGTAGAGATGGGGTTTCACCATGTTGGCCAGGCTGGTCTTGAACTCCTGACCTCGTAATCCACCCGCCTTGGCCTCCCAAAGTGCTGGGATTACAAGCATAAGCCACCGTGCCTGTCCGGAAAATGCATTTAATACCCCAGATAATACCAGATAAACCCACGGTGAAGTCAAACCTCCTAAGTCAGGACTGTCTGCGTATTTACCCGAGGTGTACAATTGGATGTTTCTATGTATGTGTACATTGTGAAATGATGACATCAAGCTAGTGGATATACCCGTACCTCACATGTTTATGTTTTGTGGTGGGGACATTGAAGACCTACCCTCTTCGAAATTCGCAAGTATATAATACTTTATTATTAACTGTGGTCACCATGCTACACAATCGATCTCCAGAACCTGCTCCTCCTGTCTAACTGAAACTTTGTACCCTTCAACAACATCTCTCCATGCCCTACTCTAGCCCTGGCAACCACCATTCTACTCTCAGCTTCCCGGTTCAACCTTTCGAGATTCCATAATTCAGACATTCTTCTGGGAGCACGGATAGGATGCCTACCCCAAAGCCCACATGGTGTAATCAGAGTGTGCATGCTGACACATTTCCTTAATTCAGGAATTTCCCCCTGTGTGATCAAGTTCTCATGTTGGCAGCTGAGAAAGCCACTGACAGCTGGGGAGTTATTTTCTCCTTTAGTCACAAGATGATAGAGATAATCTTGGATGGGAAGTGTGGGGGAGAGAAGGAGGAGAATGCTCGCTGCTCTGACAAGACTTGGTAAGATGGCTCCTAGCGCTTCCTTTCCTGTAGTCACAGCATCTAAATAACTCATGATGTTATCCTGTACTTTCAATGAGAAACTGGATCAGATCAATGAAACACGTGAGGTATCAGAAAGATCAGGTTTTTAAGAAAAATCAGCCTTATTGTTATTTTTGAGGATCATTGCAAAAATATTTAATCCAGATTGCATTGTTGCCAAAAAACGGAGGAACCCATAAAACTCAGTAGAGTACTGTTTTCCAAGCATGAGGTCTGGCCAGGACAGTTATTCAAAGTTAATCCCTCTTGTTTTAGTCATCAACAAAACAATGACTATGGAACTAAAACAGGCAGACACTTGGATATCTAGAGTTGGTCTTTGCAAGACGTTTGTATGTACCCTGACTAGGAATCTGCGTGGCTGGAAGGAGAGTTACTGTTTTGGAATTTTCCACTTGCTGTCTTAGAGATTCCATGGAATTACAGGTTAATCTATTCTTTATTTTGTAAGTATTAAACATTATAAATACTGTGTATTTAATGGTGCTAGGTATATAATATGCACAGTATATACAATATTAAATTCATAATAGACCACTGACTTTCATTTATTGTTTAAAGTTGCTTTTGGATAATCAAAGTTTCTTCTAGGCAATGTATATTTTTCATATTTTTCCTAAGTGTTATGTGTCACAATATTCAGTTCAAGTGATATTTATTGAGAGGCTTCTACGTGCCAGGTGAGTGATATTTTGGCATTTGTTTCACTTCAAAGGGGGTTGTTAAGTTCAGCTAAGTTTGGGGTAGACTTCTCCACACCTCTCAGTTTCCTTTCTTTGCCCTTGCCAGATGCCCCATTTTAGCAATAGTGTAAACACTTCCGCCACAGGGGCAGGATTCCACTCAATGCTCATAATTTTACCTTTAGAACTAAAACCTAATGCTTTTTGTTTTTTTTTTAGACAGGGTCTCACTCTGTCACCAAGAGCGGAATGCAATGTCATGATCTCGCCTCACTGCAGCCTCTGCCTCCTAGGTTCACAGAATTCTCCTGCCTCAGCCTCCCAGGTAGCTAGGATTACAGGCACCCGCCACCACGTCTGCCTGATTTTTGTATTTTTAGTAGAGACAGGGTTTCGCCATGTTGCGCAGGCTGGTTTCCAACTCCTCGCCTCAGGTGATCCACCCGCCTCGGCCTCCCAAAGTGCTGGGATTACAGGCATGAGCCACCTGAAATCCAGGCTGAAATGTAATTCTTGATTCCATCTATAGATTATGGCTTCTCTTTTAACTTAAAACTACAAAATATGTCACGTGGAAGAGATATAAAGAGAAATGAAAGAATATATAAATATAAGCTGTTAGGATGATGTGATTTTTTATCTGTTTTATACTTTCATTACTTTTAAGACGCTATATTAAAATGGAAAATAAATAAACTTACTTTCTTACTAATAAACCCTAACCATTGGCCTCAGGCAATTTCACCCTCTGAAGCCTTCTTTACACTCAGAGTACAAGTGTTAAATATCATATTGGTAGCTTCTTCTGGATTCAAATTGGCCTACAGGTCTCTTACATACTCTCGAATAATTTCTCTTCCTTACACTGTCTCTAAGCTTTGAAGTTTGGCTTTTCTTTTATTAATTCTGCTTTCAAAACCATTACCGTATTTCTTCTCAATAATTGGAATTTTTATAAAAACGTGTTAAATGCTTCCGGTAATCATTTTATTTCCTACATTGTTTAAGATAAACTTCTCTGTTTCTCTAAGTCCCGACTTTAAACCTGGATTTGTTTCATTAAGCAAAAACGGAGAAAACTGTTTACTGACCACTGATTGCATATCGTGAACTGCCCTTGTTCAGGAATACTATGTATAGCTGTGTGGGTGGCTTACGGATGAATGGAGGATATTTGCTAACACATGACAAGAAGAAGAGCCACCACATGGGCTGGTAGCAGCCCTTCCTTAGGATTGAGTAAGGATGTAAAAGACATTTGAAGTATCAGTGGCCTTGCTTTCAGGCACTTCCAGGTTGACAGGGGACACTTAAAAAAACAGCAAACAGAAGAAATTTAAGATAGTAATTTCTTTTCAGTTTAATAAATAAACTAAATTTCAAAGGTTTTTAAAGAAGGAAGAGACGAAAGTGGACTGAAGCATTCAGGTACAGTTCCAAAAGTCAGTGGCATTTTTAAAAAATGATTACATTTTTAAGACCAGTGGTCTTATCTATTTTTAGTTACACACAATTTTTATGTGGGGACAATCTTATCCACAAGATGGATCATTAGAGACACACACGGTGGTTTGAGTGGTGTCAGTACCTCCTTCCTCTTCTCAAATACGTTTTATCCCACCCTGACTTTAATGACTGGAATTTGAGTTAAGGTACGGCCATAGTAAGATGATCTTTTAAAAAAGATATTCCCAAAAGGCTGAACATACCAAACACAATCTACCCAGATGATTCTGATGAACAAGGCTGTTCGTGTCTCAGCTCAAACAGATGAAGACAGGCCCTCAGGAGAAGATTCGAAGAAGAGACCACAGAAGCTGGGATGTCATCTGATACAGCAGGCTGTGGTTTTGCTTTCTTTAGTTCAGTTATCCGTGGTCATCTGTAGTCTGAAGATATTAAATGGAAAATTCCATAAATACACAATTTTAAATTTCAGATTGTGCTCCATTCTGAATAGGGTGATGAAATCTCAAGCCATCTGGGTGGATCACCTGGGGTTGGGAGTTCGAGACCAACCTGAACACATGGAGAAACCCCGTCTCTACTAAAAATACAAAATTAGCTGGGCGTGGTGGTGGGTGCCTGTAATCCTGGCTGCTCGGGAGGCTGAGGAGGGAGAATCGCTTGAGCCTGGGAGGCGGAGATTGCAGTGAGCCGAGGTTGCACCATTGCACTCCAGCCTGGGCAACAAGGTGAATCTCCATCTCAAAAAAAAAAAAAAAGGGAAATCTCAAGCCATCCTGTTCCATCTTGTCTGTGAATCATCCCTTTGCCCAGTATATTTACGCTGTATAGCAAGCTTGTCCAACCTGGGGCCTGTAAGCCACATATGGCCTAGAATGCCTTTGAATGTGGCTCAACACAAATTTGTAAACTTTCTTAAAATAGTATGAGTTTTTTTGGAATTTTTTTAAGCTCATCAGCTATTGTTAATGTATTTTATGTGTGGCCAAGACAATTCTTCTTCTTCCACTGTGGCCCAGAGAAGCCAAAAGATTGGACACTCCTGCTCTCCAGGCTATCTGCCTGTTGACACCATCAGCTCCTGCATCTAACCATGGCCATGGTAAGGACTCCACGATCCAGTGTCACTGATACGGTTTGCATCTGTGTCCCCACTCAAATCTCACGTTGAACTGTAATCCCCGACGCTGGAGGTGGGGTTTGGTGGGTGGTGATTGGAGCATGAGGGCAGTTTCACATGGTTTAGCACCATCCCCCCTTGGTGCTGTCATCACAATAGTGAGTTCTCGTGAGATCTGGTTGTTTAAAAGTGTGTGGCGTCTCCCCCTTTTCCCAAAGGCACTCTCCCTTTGCCTCCCACCATGATTGAAAGCTCCCTGAGGCCTTCCCAGAAGCAGAAGCCGCTATGCTTCCGGTACACCCTGCAGAACCATGAGACAATTAAACCTCATTTCTTTCTTTCTTTCTTTCTTTTTTGAGACTGAGTTTCGCTCTTGTTGCCCAGGCTGGAGTGCAGTGGCGCAATCTTGGCTCACTGCAACATCTGCCTCCTGGGTTCAAGTGATTACCCTGCCTCAGCCTCTGGAGTAGCTGGGGACTACAGGTGCGCCACCATGCCCAGCTAGTTTTTTGCATTTTAGTGGAGACTGGGTTTCACCATGTTGACTAGGATGGTCTCAAACTCCTGACCTCGTGATCCACCCGCCTCAGCCTCCAAAGTGCTGGAATTACAGGCATGAGCCACCACAACCGGCCTAAGCCTCATTTCTTTATAAATTACCCAGTGTTGAGTATTTATAGCAATGCAAGAATAAACTAACAAAATCACTCAAAGCAGATGAGTCGCCTTCTGACATAATCATCAGAAGATGAATAGTAGTCTAATGCTCCATCATCACAATGCCTATGTCATTCACCTCAGTTCGTTAAATCCCATAGGCATTTTGTCATCTGTTATCACCACAAGAAGAAGAAGGGTGAGTACAGTATACTACAATGAGATATTCTGAGAGAGGGAGAAGGACTACATTCACATAACTTTTATGACAGTGTATTCTTATAATAGTTTTTTTTTTAGACTCAAGTCTCTCGCTCTTGTCCGCCAGGCTGGAGTGTAACGGCACGATCGTGGCTCACGGCAACGTCTGCCTTCCAGGTTCAAATGATTCTTCTGCTTCAGCCTCCCGAGTAGCTGCGATGACAGGCACCTGCCACCACGCCAGGCTAATTTTTGTATTTTTGGTAGAGACGGGGTTTCACCATGTTGGTCAGGCTGGTGTCGGACTCCTGACCTCAGGTGATCTGCCCGCCTTGGCCTCCCAAAGTGCTGGGACTACAGGTGTGAGCCACCTCGCCCAGCCAATTATTTTATTTTATTATTAATTGTTATCGTTGATCTCTTACTGTGCCTAATTTATAAATTAAACTTATCATTAGTACATATGTATAGGAAAAAAACACATGGTACAGAGGGTTCAACACGAATCTGTGGTTTCAGGAATCCACTGGGGGGGTCTTTGAACATATCCCTCATGGATAAGGGGCACTACTGTACTATATAAACTTTATGGACTATGAATTTTGAGTCTCTGGGTCACCTCCTCCGTTGAGATTCTAGCAAAGCCCCTGATATAAAAGAGTTCATTAAAACGTTGTATTCTGTATAAGCAAAGGTAAATGAGTGTAGAATCATTCTAACCACAGGTTTCTTTTTCCCCCGAGTCTGCTGTGTTATCAGCCCTTGATTTCAGCCTTGGCTGTTGCAATTGGAGTGTAATCCATGGGGACAAACTCAGTGCAGAGGAGGTGTCTGAGGATGCAAGGACAAGGACACAAAATGGAAAAGACAAGAATACTCTTAGCAAGGACAAGGAAGGTGACATCAACTCAAAAGAAATATACAGGGCAGGCTGGGCGCGGTGGCTCAAGCCTGTAATCTTGGCACTTTGGGAGGCCGAGGCGGGCAGATCATGAGGTTAGGAGATCAAGATCATCTCAGCCAACATGGTGAAACCTGTCTCCACTAAAATACAAAAAAATTAGCCAGGCGTGGTGGCATGCACCTGTAGTCCCAGCTACTCCGGAGGCTGAGGCAGGGGAGTTGCTTGAACCTGGGAGGTGGAGGTTGCAGTGAGCCGAGATCACGCCACTGCACTTCAGCCTGGTGACAGAGCAAGACTCCATCCAAAGACAAGAAAGAAAAGAAAGAAAGGAAGAAAGAGGGCAAAGGAGACAACGGGAGAAATTTTGAGGTAGAAGGGAGAAAAGTTGAAGGAGTAGAAGTTAACACAGTTATCAGTCTCCTTGTCTAGCATATCATGAGATCATCGGCTAAGGAAAAAGGCAGCTTTGGGCTGGAATCTCAAGGGGAATGGAAAAGATCTAGAAAAGCCCAGCTACTGTCCTCTTCCTTCCTTTTCCACTACCTTCTGACCTAATCCTGTTAAAGAAAATGTTGTCAACCCATGTGTAGTCAATGATCTTCATGTGTCTGGCCTGAGAAAATAGCCATTAACCAAAGAAACATAATCCCCACTGTCTTGGAATGTATAGGTCTAGCTGGAAAGTATGGACAATAAGTATCAAAGTGTTGTGAGGAAGAAGCATTCACAGGGGTTAACCCTTCTGGGGGAGACATCGTATAGCAGACAGATACTATGACAGACGGGGCTAGTTAAGGGAAGAGTGCAGGCTTCAAGCTGAGGCTCATTACTTCCCTCCAGACTAGGTAATTGTTTCTTGGTGGATTTCCCTGCCTCCTATCTCTTTCCAGTCCTATATGCCACCACCAAATTAACCATTGTTATCATGGTTATGCTCGAAAATCAATAGTCAATATTCCCCCAGTGCCTACCACTCAGGCTCCAAGCATTTTAGGTTAAGATCAAAGGCGTCTACCAGCCAGGGCCTAACCTTCCTTCTATACTTGGCTTCCACAAACCTCCATTCCAGCCAGACTCATGGACTGTCCTTCATATACACCATCCTGTATTACCTCTCCACTTCTGTCTTTGCCCATCATCTTGAGTGTTTTCCCTCCACTATCCACTCTTAAGTGTTTCATCTCTGCATGAAGACTCCACTCATGTCCATCAGAAAGTGTTCTCTGATCCCTAGCACTAGAAGCAAGCTCCCTCTCCATGGAAATTTGTTCATACTTCTCCTAGAATATTTTTTTTTACAACATTCCTTGAACTGTGGTTATTTTTATACTCTTCACATCTTCCTATCATATTATCAACCTAAAGACAGGATTTGTGTCTCATCCACTCTTAGACTCCATAATACTTTATACGCCAATAAAAAATAGATTTAGCTAAGGAAATGCTCTGCTAATGTTTGCTGAAGTTAGTGCTAAAAATATGTCATATTGAATGGATGCTTGGAACTCTCCTGTGATCCTGCACACATTGATTCTTATGGATACATATTTTTTCTGCATTTCTGGAAGATAAATGTTCTAAATACATACATGCTTCATCCATCCATTCATTATTTAATATAAACATATAGAATGCCTACCATATGCAAGGTATGCACAGGATAGGGATGGTGCTGGCTCTGGCTTTATGCAGTGTACACATTCATTGCTCAATGTTTACGTCATTTTGTTTCCCTTCTTTCCAGACAAAGGGAAGCAAAGACTCACTGCACCTCATTACTGTCAGCAGAGAGCAAGGTGCAATTGGAATGATCTTTAAGTTGTGACCTATGGGGTCAGAATAAACCTTGTAATGTACAGAACCAAATTATGTGCATCAACAGAGAATATTGGCCTTTTAGAAATTCATCTCATATTTATTGTTTGGAGATTTTACTTTTGGAAGACATCCATTACATTTCCCCGCTTTTTCTCTCTTCTCTGCAATTATTTTCCTGGCATTCATTCAATAAAGAGCTTCAAGTCACTTTTTTTAGATTGAAATAAACTTTGATGAAAATTGAAAATCAATGCTTTCTTCCTAATGACGTTAATAGAGAAAAGCCTCCAATTTTGTAATTATAATCAATATATAAAGGGGAAGTGGCCACAAATATACTGCACATCTTAAGCCGGCTGGGTTGGGTTACTTTAATTTTTAAACAATCAGGACATTTTTAAAGTTGCTGTTTATACAATACTTTTTTAAAATGTCACACGCTATGAGTGCACCTAGTCTTGATGCCTCGCTAAAGCGTTAGCTGTCTACTAGCTCCTTCTCCTGCCAGAGCCTGTATCCTCATTTTGGGTCTGGGGGCACACATGCCGGTCTCTTGCTTCCTAAGGACCCCATTACCCATTTCTCTGCACAAGTGTTTGGGGATCCAACCTATCTGTGCCTCCGTTAGCCAGGAGCCTCCGGGTCTTTCCAGATTTCTTTGCAATACTGCCGGATGCACTGAATCCATTTCTCTCCTAGCCTGGCGCTTGGCAGGCAGGCTGGCGCTCCCTGGCTCTGCCTTCCCCATCTCCCTGTCTTTTCTCCCACGGCCCATCTGCCCCTCCTCTCCTCCACCCCCTTCTCCTCTCTGCTCCCCTTTATTTCCACTCCCCACCCGCGTGGCTTTGCTCTCCCTCTCCCGGCTCAGCTGGTCTGTATTTGGAGCTCCGGAAGCTGCCGGCGACTCTCCCCGGGAGCAGCGTGACTGACACCGGCTCCTATTCAGGGGGGAGGAGGGAGAGGGAGGAGAAGGGGAGGGCCGCGGGAGGAGGGTGCGAGTGGCCGACCACGGATTTGCGTTGCGGAGGACGGGACCCCGGGGCAGCGAAGCAGGTAATCCTGCAGCGGTCGCGGCCGGGCCAGGCGGGGAGGGGTCAGGGTGCAGGTGCGGGGGGCGCGTGGCCGCCGGCGCTGGCAAGTTGCGTGCGATGGGTGGGGTGGGAAAGCGGCCGGACGCGGCGGCGTTGGCGGCGGCGCGCGGGGAATAAAGGCGGCGCGGGCGCAGGGTCCGGGGCGCGGGGACCGGGGCGCGGGGCGCGGGGCGCGGGCGCGGGCGCGGGCGGACTCCCATCTGGGTCAGCGGAGCGGCGCGCCTTGCCCCCGCCTCCCCAGCCCCGGAGTCCCGGCCGCTCGGAAGGCGGGGTGCGCGCGGGAGCGGCCCGGGGCTGGCTGGCAGGCGGGCGGCCGCGGCCTCCCAACCCCAGCGCCGCCGCCCGCCCGGCCGCTCTAACTTTGGGGGGGTCTCGCCCCCGCCCCCCTGCTCCGGCTGTGAGTCTTCCAGGGGCGTGGGGGTGGGGGTGGGTGTCGGGGTGGGGGTGGGGGTGGGAATCATTGCGCCGGTTCTGACCCGAGCCACCTCGATCAGAAAGTGCTAGAAAGAAACAGACCTGGCTTCCCCGCTGCAGAACCTGCCTTGAGGCGATGAGTCACTTCTGAAAAACGCACAGGCAACTGAGGGTTGGGGGAACGGCTCGGAAAAACGGCACCGCCGCGAGCTCTCTGACTGCTTTGGGTAGAAGGGTGTTTGTGGAAGTGGGCCGCCCTAGCATCACTTTTAGGGCCGAAAATCAACCTGCAGATGGCCTTTTCTTTATTCTCATCAGAGTGGTGTTCGCTCCAAGTTGTGGCAATATTTGAATGGATGCATTCTTAAGAATGAGTATGTGTGGGTGACTGCGTTTAGGAAATTGGACTAGAACTAGCTCCAAACAGCCAGAGTGGAGATAACACTTGGTAAAAAGATCTAGGACCTTTGGTTTTATAGTCATGGGCATGCAGAAGCGTCTGGGACTCGAGCACTGTAGTTTACTGAGTACTCTATTTCTTTACTGCTTCTGTTGATTTCATTTAAGGAACGTTCCTTAGAATTCTTGGTGAACTATCTAAGCCCACTTAGTGTAAAATTACAATGGTAGAGTGAACTTGAGAGAAGTGAATCTATAGTTACTAGAGTCTTATTAGACTGCAGGCCTCTTGAGAGCAAGGATGGGTTGTTTGATAGTTCCTATGGCACCAAACGGTATTTGACTCATAGCATGTGATGGATAGACAATAAAAGTTTGTAAAATAGTTAATTCAGTACCTTAAATGTAGCTGGAGCTTGACTTCTTGAATATACTGCATATTTTGCAAGGAAAGGCAGCTTCTCCATGAATCCTGAAATTTTAAAAATTCTTAGTATTATAATCAAAGTGTCATATAAATATTTCTTAAGGGTAAAGAGAAAAAGAAGTTGACTATGAGAAATCAGAAAGGTGCTTATCAAGGTGGTTTTTGCTAGTAGGAAGTAGGTTTTTCTTCCCCATAGTTAATGTGAGAAGTAATTTAATTTGTTGATAAAGTGTAGAATTTGGTAAACTTTTGAGTTAAGAGCTGGATAGTAAACATGTAGGTTTTGCAGGCAACTACTCAATTCCACGGTTTTAGTTTGGAAGTAGCTAAAGACAGTACCTGAAGCAATGGTATGGCTGTGTTTCACTTTATTTACAGACCTTGAACCTTGAAGGTCATGTACTTCTCACTAGTAACAAAATATTTTTCTCATTTTTTCCAGTCATTAAAAACTGTAAAAACCATTCTTAGCTTGAGGGAGGAGCAGAAAACACAAAAGTAAGGCAGAGGGGAATGGATTTGTCCTGCTGGTAGTAGTTTACTACTCCCATTGACTCATTCTGTGCTAGAATTTGGCAAGGAACGTTTTGAAAGAATAAATGGGCCACATTCTATTGAGTGCCTGTTATACCCTGGTAGTTAAGTTAAATACCCTCAAGAAAAGCATTAACTTATTTTGAGCATTATAGTGTTTTGTTTTGAATATTTCCTAACATCTTTATGCATGAGGTTTTGTTTTTATTAATTATGTAACATTTTATATGTAATAATAATATGCCAAGTCTAGGTAAGTTATGAACATTATATTCAACTGAACAACTGTGAATTCATCACTAGGATTAGAAACTAGGACTTAAGAACTAGATAGTTGTGAAAAGATAGCCCATAGAATGGGAGAAAATATTTGGGAATCATATATCTGATATGTTGTGGACTTGTACCCACAACATATAAAGAGTTCTTACAAGTCAATAATAAAAAGAAAACGAATCCAATTTTAAAATGGGCAAAGGATCTTAATAGCTATCTCCAAAGAAGATATGCAAATGGCAAATAAGCCCATGAAAAGATGCTCAACATTACTACTCATCAGGGAAATGAAATCAAAACCATGATGAGATACCACTTCATACTCACTAGCATGGCTATAATTAAAAAGTCAGATAATAACAAGTACTGGTGAGGATGTGGGGGAATTGGAACCTTCATACACTGCTGATGGGAATATAAGATGGTGCCCTCACTTGGAGAAGTGTGGCAGTTCTTCAAATTAAACATAGAGTTACCATATGACCTAGAAATCCATTGTAAATATATGTCCAATAGAAATTAAAACATATGCTCACAAAAAAACCCGTACACAGATGTTTATAGCAACACCATTCATAAGAGCCAAGAGGTGGGAACAACAAATGACTGTCAGTTGATGAGTGGATAAATAAAAGGTGGTATATCCATACAGTGAGATATTATTTGGCCATAAAAAGGAATGGAGTACTGATACATGCTACAACATGGATGAATCGTGAAAACATTATGCTAAGTGAAAGAAACCGTTCAAAATATCACATATTGTATGATCTATTCTTATGAAAATGACCAGACCAAAGAAATGTATAGAGCTAGAAAGAGATTTTTTGTTGCTTAGGGCTGAAGGCGCTGGAGGTGGGTTGCCTAGGGAAGTGATAGACAAAGGTCATAGGGTTTCTGAACTGAAACATGAAAATATTCTCTAATTGACTGTGGTGATGGTTGTGCATATCTGAATACACTAAAAACCATTGAGTTGTACGCTATAAGTGGGTGAATTGTGTGGTCTGTGAATTACATCTCAAAAAAATTGTTAAAGAAAATAAACAGAAGACTTGGGAAAAAAGTACTAGATTGTTAGCTCTCTGGTTGCATATTTGTGTTTTTCCTCTGTGCCTGCTCTCATGTCCCTCCCAACCCTGGATTTTGTGTTCATCATTTTCCGGTTTATTGTAAGCCAGTTTTATCACATATGTATGTATTCCTAAATAATAGTGTTTAGGTTTGTTTTTTGATGTATAAGAAAGGTATGTATAATCTCGCATTCTTTTTTTCTGTTTTTTGAGATGGAGTCGCTCCCTGTCACCTAGGCTGGAGTGCGGTGACACAATCTCAGCTCACTGCAACATCCGCCTCCCGGGTTCAAGTGATTCTCCTGCCTCAGCCTCCCAAGTAGCTGGGAATACAGGTGCCTGTCACCATGCCCAGCTAATTTTTGTATTTTTAGTAGAGAAAGGGTTTCACCATGTTGGCCAGGCTGATCTCAAACTCCTGACCTTAGGTGATCTGCCCACCTCAACCTCCCAAAGTGCTGGGATTACAGGTGTGAGCCACCGTGCCCTGCCTAATCTCGAATTCTTAAAATTCAACATTAGGTTATTAAGAATCACCCACATTGTTGCATGTAGGTATGTAATTTTTTTTGGCAAATATTCCATGATTTATTTTACCATTCTCTTGTTGACGGGCATTTGGGTTGGTTCCCTGTTTTGCTATTACAAAGAATGCTGCTTTGAAGGCTTTTTTCCATGTATCTTGGCACACGTGCAAGAGTTCTTCAGTGTGAATGTGTCATGTATTTTAATGGCAAAAAAAAAAACAAACCCACCCTGATTCTCCTTTGACTTACACATTGATGGCATATAACCACTTACTCATTTCTTCAAATCCAAATAAAATGACTAGATGACATTCTGACTTCTCATCCTATTTACATTCTAGTTGTAAATGTATTTCCCCATGTTTTAGGAAATGTGGAAAAATCAAAAACCTCACAACTGACTTTCACAGCAGGACCTTTTAACCCAGTCACTCATGGGCATCTTCATCTCCTTATGTCACCTGGATTTAGGATTGGAGGGAGGACAACTTTATTATTACAGCAAAGGAACAGTATCAAGGCACATGAATGGTTACTGAACCTCACTAAAATTTGCCTTGTATTGTATATCCTAATAGGTGGTCTAGTATTTCTGATATGATTTGGTTAGGTAATTCTGATAACAATGAGCCTTGGGCAGTTTCTAGATCTGTCATTGACTTTGGCTGTGAGCATTTGCCATTCATTCAGACATTTCTCCTTGAACATGGAGGAAGGAAAGCACCTAAAGTCAGAACAAACCATTATAAAGAATTTGTAAATTATTTTTACTGTTTTAAGATATATATAAAATTTACTATTTTAAACATTTATTTTTTTGAGACGGAGTTTTGCTCTTGTTTCCCAGGTTGGACTGCAGTGGTACGATCTCGGCTCACCGTAACATCTGCCTCCCAAGTTCAACTGATTCTCCTGCCTCAGCCTCCCAGGTAGCTGGGATTACAGGCATGCACCACCACGCCCAGCTAATTTTGTATTTTTAATAAAGACAGGATTTCTCAATGTTGGTCAGGCTGGTCTCGAACTCCTGGCCTCAGGTGATCTGCCTGCCTTGGCCTCCCAAAGTGCTGGAATCACAGGCACGAGCCACTGCGTCTGGCCTATTGTAAACATTTTTAAGCATACTATTCAGTGGCATTCAGCTCATTCCCACTGTTGTGCAACCATTACTATTGCCCATCTCCAGAACTTTTTCATAATGCGAAACTGAAACTTTGTACTCATTAAACATAACTCTGGATTCTCCTCCTGCACAGTCCATGGTAACCACCATTCTACTTTCTGTCTCTGAATGTGCCTATTCTAAGACCTTATACAATAGTTGTCCTTTTGCTACATGAGCTTTTTTGTTTGTTTGTTTTTGAGATGGAGTCTTGCTCTATCACCCAGGCTGGAGTGCAGTGGCACCACCTAGGCTCGCTGCAACCTCCGTCTCCCGGGTTCAAGCAATTCTCTTGCCTCAGCCTCCTGAGTAGCTGGGATTACTGGCACGCACCACCCCACCCGGGTAATTTTTGTACTTTTAGTATCGATGGGGTTTCACCATGTTGGCCAGGCTGGTCTCGAACTCCTGACCTCAGGTGATGCACCTGCCTCGGCCTCCTAAAGTGCTGGGATTATAGGGATGAGCCACTGCACCTGCCTGTCTGAGCTTTTATTTCTGGAGGAATTCCATCTTGTTTTGTTTCTGTCTTTAGTAGACATTTTTCCCACTTTAGGAAAATATGGCTTCTTTCACTGAGAAATTATGTGAAAGGATTGTTTCCCTTTCAGTAAACAGCCCTGTAGAGAGAGGCACATAGGATGTTGTCTAAAACCAGAAGAAATTTTGACTATTATGAATGGGGTCTTCATCTGCACTGTCTAGTTAATTACACATATAATAATCCTGGCTTCTCATTGAACACTTAGCCAACTGCAGAAGGTGCATTAGCCCCTAATTCTTAAAATTTCACATTTACCTGATACATGGATGAAGTAGGTAACCATTGATGTTCCTATTAACCCTCAGCTTTTCAGAATTTAAAGGCCATTCTGCAATATAGAAGTCTGATCTAGGCCAGGTGCGGTGGCTCATGCCTGTAATCCCAGCACTTTGGGAGGCTGAGGCAGGCATATCACGAGGTCAGGAGATCAAGACCATCCTGACCAACCTGGTGAAACCCTGTCTCTACTAACAATACAAAAATTAACTGGGCGTGGTGGAATGTGCCTGTAATCCCAGCTACTTGGGAGGCTGAGGCAGGAGAATCGTTTGAACCAGAAAGTCGGAGGTTGCAGTGAACCGAGATCGCGCCATTACACTCCAGCCTGGAGACAAAGTGAGAGTCCATCTCAAAAAAAAAAAAAAAAGTCTGATCTAAAATCTTTTTTGTTTTGATGGGAAGGGGTATTCTCAGAGGCTGAAGGGAGGTTCCGAGAGACTGAGCATAGAAGGGAGGTGACCTCAATGGCAGGTCTGAAGAGGAGGATGGTTCCTGGAGAAGTGAGATCCTGGAGACACCAGAGACAGAACTGTAGTGCATAGACAGCTTGGTTGTCTTGTGTCTAATATTGTGCACAGTTTAATGAGAAAGTAACCTCTATTACTTTGCATCTTTCCATTAGGAAATCCAGAGAAATTCTGGGATCCATTGCTTGACTTACTCCCCCTGTGTTGAGTGACTGCTGTATCCCTAGCATCTGGGGAGGTAAAAATGAAGATCAAAGAGGGAGGATAGAATGAATAGAAGATGACACTTATGCTGTAAACATAAGTCTCAAAGGATCTATTCTGGTGATTTGTCATCATTTCCTAATTTGCTTCTAGTTTTAGTCAGAGAAGAATTCACTGGATTCTTATGAAAATGAATTATTTTATCCTAAGGCAACAAGAACAGTCAAATTGGACTACACTAAGAAAATGGGTGGAACAGAATTTCAGAACTAGGTAAAATGGGCTTCCAGGTGGTGGCTGTATAGTTCAGTCTGGTTATAGTGTGATATACTGGAGTTGGAGGCGTCCATTTGTAATCTTAGTTTGGAAGCTACTATGGTCTGAATGTTTATGTCCTCCCAAAAGTCATACGTTGAAATCCTCACTGCCATTGTGAAGGTATTAGGAGTGGGAGGACTAATAGTAGCACCCACTACCACACCCAAGTAATTTTTGTATTTTTAGTAGAGATGGGGTTTCACTGTGTTGTCCAGGCTGGTCTCGAACTCCTGACCTCGTGATCCACCCACCTTAGCCACCCAAAGTGCTGGGATTACAGGCATGCATGAGCCACAGCCACTGCACCCAGCCGCCCAGGTTTCTTTTGAAGAAAGCTTTAGGTGCCTGTGCTGCTGCTGCTCACTGTTCTGCCACACAGTTCTGTGACTGCAGCCACGGGTGGGAGAGAAAAACGCAAACAAAACCCCAAACCCGGGCTTTCCTCACACTCTTCTATTAGCCGGGGTCCGCTTTCCAGTTCTTCCAGCCAAAAAGAAGAGGTTCTGTTGGAGTGTTTGCTACGTGCACCCCTACACAGTTCTGACTTCAGGACAACCCTGAAGAAAAAAATGAGGAAAAACCCCAGCATTTTACTCCCAAATGGGTTCCCTTTTCAATTTTGATTCTTCTCAATTCATCTACTATTGTTTTGTCTTTTGGAATCAGATAGTTGCCTTTTGTGTTTTTAATTTTTGGTAGAGACGAGGTTTCACCATGTTGGCCAGGTTGGTCTTGAACACAGTTTGGAGAGAGGCTGAAGTGGGCTTCGTCCTTCTTGAGTTGCCTGGTAGCCCCTTTCTCTTTTTGAAGCTTTCTCTTGTCTCCTTTTTCTCCTGTTTCTTCCACATCATTCTTTTCCCACTTTACCTACTTTCTCTGTTTCCTCTTTTACTTTAGACTCCCAGGTTCAAAGAGCAAAAAAAGAAGAACCTGTAGTTTTTTAGTGGTCAACAGCATGAGTGGGAAACTCTTATTGATTGTGTTGAAGTAATAAATTGAGGCTGGGTGTGGTGGCTAATGCTTGTAATCCCAGCACTTTGGGAGGCCAAGTCAGAAGGATCGCTTGAGCCCAGGAGTTCAAGGTTGCAGTGAGCTATGATTGCACCACTGCACTCCAGCCTGGGCAACTCTTGTCTTTTTTAAGACAGAATGAGACCCTGTCTTAAAAAAAAAAAAAAATTGGCTAGGCGCAGTGCCTCACACCTGTAATCCCAGCACTTTGGTGGATGACTTCACGTCAGGAGTTCAAGACCAACCTGGCCAACATGGTGAAACCTTGTTTCTACCAAAAAATAAAAAAAATTAGCCGGGTGTGGTGACGCACGCCTGTAATCCCAGCTACTCAGGAGGCAGAGGTTGCAGTGAGCTGAGATCGTGCCACTGCACTCCAGCCTGGGTGACAGAGCAAGACTCCTAAAAAATTTTTTTAAAAATTAAAGTCAAGTGTGAAAGTAGACCCAGGAAGCTGGAGACACATGAAGAAGTTGAGCAAGCAAAAGGGGGCTGAAGGAATGCTTGGGCCAAATTGATCACCTGGCTATTTTATTTTACATCAAATGATAACACTTGCATTTGTTGGTAATTTCTGTTCATAAAACTGGCCCAGCACTTAAGAACTGATCCTTAGGGTTTTTCTTTTTTCATTTTCTTTTAAGAGAGTTACTGAATCTGTTATTTAATTGCACATAATTACAATGAATGCTGGTACATTTTGAGATTACAAGGAATTTCAACAACCCTATTATTGTCTAAGTCCATTAGTATTGCTATAAAGGATACCCGAGATGAATGTATAAAGATAAGCGGTTTATCTGGCTCACAGTTCTGCAGGCTGTATAAGAAACATCTGTTTCTGGTGAAGGCTTCAGGCTGCTTCCATTCATGACGGAAGTTGAAGGGAAGCTGGAATATGCAGATGACATGGCGAGAGAAGAAGCAGGAGGAGGGGAGAGGTGCCAGGCTCTTTTTTTTTTCTTGCCACTCTAGAGCTGACAAATGGATGCCAGCCTCTTTTTAACAACCAGTGCTCCTGGGAACTAATAGAGCAAGAACTCACTATTGTGAGAATGGCACCAAGACAGTCATGAGGGGTCCACTCCCATGACCCAAACACCTCCCACCTCCCATTAGGCTCTACCTAGGGATCAGAGGATCAGATTTCAACATAAGATTTGGAGGGGGTCAAAAAAACCAGACCCTAGCACTCATCATTCCAGAGAGACAAGGCATTCTTCAAACTGAAATGACAGAATTTCATAAAGTAAAACATTTCTAGTCATGAGAAGTAATTGACCATATGAAATGATATCTTCTTTTATGCTTTTAGTCCATGGTGCTTTTGATACCCCCTGGCTTGCAGTCTGAGGTGATTTTGCAGTGTGCTTGTTCTGTGGCGTGATTTGAGAACTGTGGTGTGTGAGGCTGGGCACGGTGGCTCATGCCTGTAATCCCAACACTTTGGGAGGCTGAGGTGGGTGGATCACCTGAGTTCAGGAGTTTGAGACCAAGCTGGCCAGCATGGCGAAACCCCATCTCTACTAAAAATACAAAAAATTAACTGGGTGTGGTGGCGGGCGCCTGTAATCCCAGCTACTCAGGAGGCTGGGGTAGGAGAATCACTTGAACCTAGGACGTGGAGGTTGCTGTGAGCAGAGATCACGCCGCTGCACTCCAGCCTGGGTGTCAGAGTGAGACTCTTGTCTCAGAAAAAAAGAAGTGTGTGAGATGTTACTGTCAGTGTGTCTGGAAGATAGAAGTGGAACACTTGCCATGATAATTCGGGGATTGAGCACTCATTGGGTACAGACTGCAGTGATGAGTGCTGTGGACCATTCAGAGAGAAATTATAATAATGGCATGTTTATATTCAGAGATGGGTGCTGTGGACCATTCAGGGAGAAATTATAAAAATGGCATCACTTTATAGTTGCAAAGTTCATGCTCGCCTTTCGTCTTCCCAAGAATCCTGAGGCATGTGTTATTATTGGGTAGATAATACTTACAATGTATTTCCAGAAGTCCCCTGAGCTTTAGGTCCCTGCTCGTAACTGCCGACTGTAGGCACTTCAAATTCAGATGCTCTAACTGAACGCCTCTGCCCTGGCCACCTCCACTCCCTATCTCTGTTTTGATTGGCACCAGCTTCCCTGAAGCAAAACATCTAAGACATCCTAGTTTCTCCCCTTCCCTCCAAACCCCCAACCATTTAATCTTTTCTCAAATCTTCCCTGATCTAAACCTCCCTTAGATCTTCAAACTGCTGTCACTTTCTTAGTAAATTCCCAACTCCCCTCTCAGGCATCTCTACCACCCCTTCTAACTACACATCAATTCCTTGTTTCTCATGCTTTGTTAGATAGCTCCTGGTGCATAGTGAATGTTCAATCAGTATTTACTCATCATTCATGCTTCCATGCCTTTGCATATGCGAGGCATAGGCTCTGGGATGCCTTTACTTATTTTTCTTCTTCTGAATACCATCCTCTCATCGTTGAGACTTGATTTGGTTGCTGTCATCACTTTGGTAGCCTCTCTACTTCCTAGGGCTCAGTTGCATGTCTACCTTTTTTGAGCTTCCCTTCCAACGTGCCCCCATCGCGTTCCTGCACACCTCTTGTTATGGTAATTCCCAAAGTGTGGGTCTGTGTACTCTGAAGAGTACTTCTTAAAAAGGCAGATTCCTGGGAATACCCAGAACTACTGCATCATCAGTATTGTTGAGAGTGGGGCCCAGGAGACTGCATTTAGGAACCCTCGCCTCTCCCCCAGTGATTCTTACACAGAGGAAAAAGAGTAGTGAGAACCAATGTTTTATTCACTCACTTGCCTGGGCCCCCACAACTAGTTCCAGGAGTGAGGAGTGTGGCCACTTGGAGCAGCCTCTGGGTAAGTTTCAGCACCACTCCTGACTGTTGGGAGATGAGAACAGCAAAGTTACTCAGATTTAATGGGTTTTAACTGTATCTTTACTAAGAGGCACAATCCTTTTTCATGTGTTTGTTTTTAAACCTTTTTTGAGTTATAATTTTATATGCCATAAAATTGACCCGTTTTAAATGTCCCAGGCAACCCCTAACCTACTTTCTGTCTCTATAGCTTAGCCTTTTCTGGATATTTCTCTTTCTTTTTCTTTTTGTTCTTTCTTTTCTTTCTTTTTTCTTTTTCTTTTTTTGAGATGGAATCTCGCTCTGTTGCCCAGGATAGAGGGCAGTGGTGCCATCTCGCCTCCCAGATTCAAGCAATTCTCCTGCCTCAGCCTCCCGAGTACCTGGGACTACAAGTGCACACCAGCACACCTGGCTAATTTTTTGCATTTTAGTAGAGACAAGGTTTTGCCATGTTGCCCAGGCTGGTCTCAAACTCCTGAGCTAAGGCATTTCTCCCACCTTGGCCTCCCAAAGTCTTATAAATGGAATCATACAATACACAATCTTCTTGTCTAACTTTCATTTAGCATAATGTTTTTGAAGTTCACTTGTTTTGTAGCATGTATCAGTATTTCATTCTTTTTTATGGTTGAATAATATTCTATTATAATACATATGCCATCTTTTGCCTAGCCATTCACTGGTTAATGGACATTTAGATTGTTTCCATTTTTTGACTGTTATGAACAGTGCTGCTATGACATTCGTGCACAAGTCTTTGTGCAAACATATATTTTTATTTCTCTTGAGTGAAATAGAGTGGAATGGCTGGTTCATATGGCAAATATATGCTTAACTTTTAAAGAAACTGTGCCATTTTCCATGTTCACCAGCAATGTCGGAGGCTTCCAATTCCTTCATATTCTCACCAGCACTTTTTATTATCTATGTTTTGGGTTGTAGCCATCCTAGTGTGTGTGAAGTGGTATCTGACTGGAGTCTTGATTTGCATTTTCCTAATGACTACTGATGTTGAACCCTTTACTTGTGCTCTTGTCCATTTGCCTGTCTTCTCTGGAAAGATGTCTCTTCAGATATTTTGCTGATTATTAAACTGGCATATTTGGGCCGGGTGCAGTGGCACACACCTGTAACCACTTTGGGAGGCAAAGGCGGGCAGATCACAAGGTCAGGAGATCGAGACCAACCTGGCCAACATGGTGAAACCCCATCTCTACTAAAATACAAAAAATCAGCTGGGCGTGCTGGTGCGTGCCTGTAGTCCCAGCTACTCGGGAGGCTGAGGCAGGGGAATCACTTGAACCCGAGAGGTGGAGATTGCAGTGAGCCGAGTTCGTGCCATTACACTCCAGCCTGGAGGACAGAGTGAGACTCAATCTCAAAAAACAAAACAAAACAAAACCAAAAAAAATCTGGCATATTTGTCTTCTTATTGAGTATAAAATTCTTTATATATTCCAGATACAAGAGGAGTAATACATTTACTTGATGGAGGGACGAAAGGGTCACGAACCCCCTGCCTAGCCTGTAATGGCCTGGCCAGTGGGATCTCTGTGGCTCTTCTTTTCTCAGTGCCCAGGTGTGGCCCTTAGGGAACTCCTAGAAGCAGTTCTTTGAACTCTGCCTTCTCCACGGCATAAACGAGAGCAAAAGGGTAACGTGGGGACACAGGAATAGAAAGACAGGTGGGGACACAGGTGCTTAGAAAGGGACATAGAGGGGCCTGGGGAATGAGCTCTTCCTCAGTGAAGGGTTTCTGCCTCACGTTTAGCTAAGCGAGTTTCTACTCCGTGATAGGGGAATACAATAGGGTTTATCCTGGTCCCATTCAGAGTCCTTTATTTTATAGCTCCGCCTACTCAGACCCATCACCGCAAGTCAGGGTACAGAGCCAGCCTTCGGGGTGTACTGAGGCTTGCATACGGCCTCCTGAAATCTCAGCTCCTCCAAGAGATCCCTCCTGCCTCAGTAGCCCAGTTCCCTGTGGCCCAGTGTCATGGACAGCTGGCCGGCCCCCAGTGGCGGAACTGTCTTCTCCTCAAGGAGATTCTGGTGCATTGAGGACACAGTCTGTGTCTTATCCACCTGTGTAGCCCCACGTCAGTACCAAATGTAGCTTGAAACACCTTTGCAGACAATTCCTTAAGCCACTGAATGAAGAAGAAGGAATGAATTTGTATATCGGAAATAGGAAAACTGAGACTGAGACAGATTAAGTAGTCTGTCTGCTGGAAGACTCAGGATCTCCAGAGTCATGTGGGTTGTCAGTGAAGGGGTGGGGTCTCAAATTAAGGTTCTCTGGTCCCCAGAGTGCTTTTTCACCACATCAAGTTTTGAGTCCTAGCCTTTTATCGTCAGAGATTTCAGCTTAGAGGACAAATGCTTAAACTACAAGGCTGATCAGAGATGGTTCTGAGGGTAATACCACCAGAGTGGCAAATGGGGTGGCGAGGTAATTGTATATGTGGTTTTAATGGAGATGTCAGGGAGTAAGTATTTCTAATTTTTGTCTTGAGACGGAGTCTCACTCTGTCTCCAGGCTGGAGTGCAGTGGTGCAATCTCGGCTCACTGCAACCTCCACGTCCCAGGTTCAAGCGATTCTCCTGCCTCGCCCTCCCGAGTAGCTGGGACTACAGGCACACACCACCGCACCCAGCTAATTTTTGTGTTTTTAGTAGAGATGGGGTTTCACTATGTTGGCCAGGATGGTATCAATCTCTTGACCTCATGATCTGCCCGCCTTAGCCTCCCTAAGTGCTGGAATTACAGGCGTGAGCCACCACACCCGGCCAGTATTTTCAGTTTCAACTTAGAGGAGGAATATTTACATACAAGGCCAATTAGGGGTGGTTCTGAGGGGTAGGTGGTACCACCACAGTGGAAGAAGCAAATGCAATGGCGAGGAAATTGTATATGTGGTTTCGATGGAGATATCAGGGAGTAGATACCTCTCTGGAGAGTACTCTGATTTGTGAGACAGTGCAAGATCTCTTGGAGGAGCTGGGATTTGGGGGGTGAAAGCAACAATACTGGAAAGAACCCTGGAGGCAGCAGAATCAGGGCATAGGAGAGGGATAGAGTAGGATGTGTTTGGGACTTGGGGAGTTGTCCCTGTGGTGTGTGGGTATCTCAGGAGCCTGGGGAGTTGCAGCTAGATAGCTTGGGTGAGATCCTTCTGAAGGTCAAGCTGGAGCATTTTTCTCCTGCAGTGAGATCTGATTAGAGACCCCAGAGGAGTCACTTGGCTAAACCAGCATCTCATAATGTGTTTTCGCCAGTTTCATGAAAAATTGAGTGTTTTCTTTTTTATTTATTTGTTTATTTATTTATTTTTTTTTTTGAGACAGAATTTCACTCTTGTTGCCCAGGCTGGAGTGCAAATGGCACACTCTTGGCTCACCACAACCTCTCCCTCTGGGTTCAAGTGATTCTCCTGCCTCAGCCTCTGGAGTAGCTGGGATTACAGGCATGCGCCACCATGCCTGGCTAATTTTTTTGTATTTTTAGTAGAAATGGGGTTTCACCATGTTAGCCAGGCTGGTCTCGAACTCGTAATTGCAAATCATCCGCTGGCCTCGGCCTCCCCAGAGTCCCGGGATTACAGACGTGAGCCACTGCGCCCGGCCAGAGAGTGTTCTTTTTCTTATATAACTCTCTGGTTTCAGCTATTCTGATTACACTGTCTCAAAAATCAGACTCTTGAAACATCTTTGCAATGAAAGGAAAATGGTGCTTTTTGTTCGCTGTTTGGAGAGAAGCTAGCTCCAGAAATGCTCTATAGGACAGTAAGCAAAAGATACGAAGGCGGGCACCTTGGCAACGTGAATGTATCTCTTAGTGAAACCGCTCCCTGGCTTGACTGAGCAGGGTTTGCTTTCAGCCCCCTCACACTACAGCAGAGCAGGAAATGTTTTTCATCAGCCTTGGTTTTCTAGCTATGAGCATTGTGCCTAGCAGATAGTGGGAACTGACTGATTAAATGAATGAAACAAACATATTCAGTGAGGCAGTTAATAAATGAATGGATGAATACTGTGATGGTTTGTTTCTCCTAAACATACCATTACCCAATCAATAATAGTGAATCACAGGGTTACTTCTCCTAGTGCTTGGTAGTTTCCTGGGAAAGAAAAGAAAGTCACTGATATGGTTATGGTAAAGAGACTTTAACAGTCGGCCAGGCGCAGTGGCTCCCGGCTGTAATCTCAGTAATTTGGGAGGCCGAGGTGGGCGGATCACCTGAGGTCAGGAGTTCGAGACCACCTTGGCCAACATGGAGAAACCTCATCTCTATTAAAAATGCAAAAATTATCTGGGCATGGTGGCGGGCAACTGTAATCCCAGATACTTGAAAGAGTGAGGCAGGAGAATTGCTTGAACCCAGGAGGCGGAGGTTGCAGTGAACCATGATCGTGACACTCTACTGCAGCCTGGGTGACAAAGTGAGACTGTCTCAAAAAAAAGAGAATTTAACAATCTAGGACAGTCTGATTTGATGGTAGTTTACCAAATATTTTACATTTTTGTGGACCTATAGAGAAATTAGTCCATTGTAACTTTATTTTTTGCAAAGAGTTCACATATAAGCTGGTTGCCCAGCCTCACTATGAGAAAAGGTTTGAAAGTATCTAGTTTTCTGTCACTTCAAGTCTGTTTCCTTTTTTTTCCTTATTTCTCCAAAAAAAAAAAAACCTTAAAAAAATGGGGTACACATGCAGAACGTGCAGGTTTGTTCCTTAGGTATACGTGTGCCATGGTGGTTTGCTGCACCTATTGACCGATCCTCTAACTTCCCTCCCCTCACCCCCAACCCCCCAACAGGCCTGGGTATGTGATGTTCCCCTCTCTGTGTCCATGTGTTCTTAATGTTTAGCTCTCACTTATGAGTGAGAATACACAGTATTTTGTTTTCTGTCTCTGTGTTAGTTTGCTGAGGATGATGGCTTCTAGCTTCATCCATGTCCCTGCAAAGGACATGATCTCATCCCTTTTTATGACTGCATAGTATTCCATGGTGTATATGTACCACATTTTGTTTATCCAGTCTATCATGGATGGGCATTTGGGTTGGTTCCATGTCTTTGCTATTGTAAATAGTGTTGCAGTAAACATATGTGTGCATGTGTCTTTATAGTAGAATGATTTATATTCCTTTGGGTAATATCCAGTAATGGATTGCTGGGTTGAATGGTATTTCTGGTTCTAGATCCTTGAGAAATCGCCATACTGTCTTCCACAGTGGTGGAACTAATTTATGTTCCCATCAGCAGTATAAAAGTGTCCCTGTTTCTCCACAGCCTGACCAGCGTATGTTGTTTCCTGACTTTCATAATCGCCATTCTGACTGGTGTGAGATGGTATCTCATTGTGGTTTTGATTTGCATTTCTCTGATGATCAGTGATGTTGAGCTTTTTTTTAAATATGTTTCTTGGCTGCGTAAATGTCTTCTTTTGAGAAAAGTCTATTTCCTATTTAATCTCAGGTTCATGATCTTCAGAAGCCCTTGGATCTGGGTCTCCCTTGCAGAATTAGAAGTGAAACTCTCACTGCCATTATTTTTGTATGTTTGGCCTAGTGAGGAGAACTTTGAGCTAGCGATCAGGAAACCCGAAAGACCCAGCTCTTTTATTAACATGAAACCGTTATCAAAGTAGCATTATCTCTTACTTGTTTTGTGAACTTGTTGTGAGGAATTTACAAAACCCTTTAGACAATGTGGAGTTTTAGCAAAATTTGAAATCCTAGAGAAAAAGGAGCCATGGAAGAGACCCAAAGGTTTACATTAGAGGGAGCAAGTGTGCTCGTCATGGGAGCAAGCCACTGTGGTTCCAAGTAGGAAAAACTAATCTAGCATCTTCTTTTAAATGAAAATTTCTCTTATGAAAATCTGGCTTTCAGCCTGATCTGGGATGGTGCCAGTGAGTGGGTAGGCAAGGAAAAGGCCGTGAGTGGTAGCTAATTAATTAGTCAATCAAAAAGTATTTATAGATTCTCTGGGTAGAGGGCACCATGCTGGACTCAGTGGGAGATGCAAGAAAGAGTGAGATCCAGCCTCAGCCCATGAAAAGCCTGCAGCAGGTCTCCTTGGGAGGCGAGGTGTACATGTGCTGACAGGAAAGAAAGCACAATGCAGATTTTTAATTGGGCAGTATGTCTCACAGATGCGAAATATGTAATCCAGGCAAACGGGCTGTTATTCTAGGCTTATCACCGTTTACATTGTGCCACGGAATGTCAATGTTCAAAGCATCTATGAAAGCTGCTTTTATAACTGGGTAGATTGAACTAGTTAAGGGCTTAACAGACCCTTCGCCACTGAGCATAAGATGGATTGGGTGGAGAAACTATGAGGGATGAAGGAGTGCTGCCATTTTCCCAAAATGACCCCAAAGAGATTGGGCCTTCATCCTTTGCAGAGGACTGTTTAAAAGCAGAGTCATTGTAAAAATGTTTAGAGGGAAGAATATGTGATGAAAAAAACAAATTACATACCACAATTTTCATTTTATGGTAAACACACATACACATAGACTTTAGAAAACCTCTTTTAAATATGTTGGAGGAATAAGTACATGGACAGAGGAAAATGAAACGTTGGGGACAAAAATAAGGGTATACTGACCTGAACCTTTCATTAGTCACTTTCATTAACCAGATCTTCTAGACGACTGCTTGACGTTTCAAATAAAACTATTCCCATTGACAGCAAAATGAGATGGAATGACTTAATAGCGCAGCTAACATGTTTATTACTGACCATGTTTCAGACTTTGTCTACCTTTTTTTTTTTTGAGACAGAGGCTCGCTTTGTTACCGAGGCTGAAGTTCAATGGCGTGATCTTGGCTCACTGCAACCTCTGCCTCCTGGGTTCAAATGATTCCCCTGCCTCAGCCTCCCAAGTAGCTGGGACTACAGGCATGTGCCACCACACCCGGCTAATTTTTGTATTTTTAGTACATGTGCTGACAGGAAAGAAAGCACAAGGCAGGTTTTTAATTGGGTAGAGATGGGGTTTCACCATATTGGTCAGGCTGGTCTTGAACTCCTGACCTTGTGATTTGCCCACCTCAGCCTCCCAAAGTGCTGGGATTATGGGCATGAGCCACTGCGCCCAGCCGACTTTCTCTACCTTTATACTTCATGGCAACTGTATGTATAAGTAGTAACTGAAGAAAAGCAAAATTAAGTTCTTTTCCCAAAGTCCCCCAGATAATGAGAACCAGACTGTATCTGATTCCAAAGCCAAGAACCCTCTAGTTAAAGATGCACAAAAGATCCCAGTTAAAGATGCACAAAATAATTGAGCCTGTGTATAAGGTTTGAAAGTGTATGGAACTCTCCTTTTCTGGAAGTTGTTATGTCCCTCATTACTTTAAGCATAGTCATTGTACTATGGACATAACATGACATTGGATATAAAATCAGACAGTGTTAGGGGCTGAGTATCTGTATTTTGAGGATGGATTTTAAATAAAACCAACCCATTTTTAAACAAGGGTAGTCATCTTTTCTCCTAGGAAAATATTTTCTTTAAAAAAATTTATTTTTAATTATTATGGATACATAATAGTTGTACATATTTATGGGAGGAAAATATTTTCTTGATTCCGGAATACCTGTTATTCTAAGGCAGTATATGAGAGAATACTATTTAGCTATATTCATACTGAAGTGTATGAAGTATTTGTAAATATTCAGAGAAATGTGGTGTGAGAAAAGTTTGAATTGTTTAAACATTTTGAATGCTAACTTATTTAGCATATTTGAAAATTTAATTTGTAAATCCGTCTAGAGACAAATGATTTGCAAGGCCCATTTTTCTATGTTTTCCACCATCTCTTGAAAATCATTTATAAAAAAATATAGATTGACCACAAAGCATATCCTCATGAATGTTTGAAATACTAAAGGCCAAGAGAAGATTCCAAAAACTTCCTCCAGAGAGGAAACACAAGTTATATCCAAAGGATGGAGAATCAGAATGGCTTTGGACTTCTCGACAGCAAACTAGGAAGCTAGAAGACAATGGAGCAATGCCTTTAAAATTTGGAGGAAAATTTGCAGCCTGGAATCCTATACTCAGCTAAACTAGCCATCAAGTAGAAGAGCAAAACAAATGTATTTTCAGACTTGTGAGATTTCAAAAAATTGATCCTTCATGTATCCCCTCCGTTTTTTGTTTTTGTTTTTTTTTTTTTTGCAAAAGAAGATGCTCTTCCCAATTAAATACAGCAAGAAAGAGGAAGACATCGAATCTAGGAAACAGATGACAGAACGTTAAGAAGGAGAGCGGGGAAATCCTTAGAATGAAGATGCCAGCAGATCCCAAATGACAGATGTGCAGCAGGCCGATGGAGCAATTCTGCAGCTTCCAGTAAATCTCCAGAAGAGATATCTCTGAGAAGAAAACATTAATAGAATTATAGACGTGTTTAGCCCTATTGAACAGAAACTTACACAACTGGAGGAGGTTCAGAGATGAGTAATTTTTAAGTGTATAGAAAACTGAGAAGCTGGAAACAATGACTTTAGGAAATCAGGTAGTACAATAAATGGAGAATAATCTTAGTATACCTTCTGGCTTAGATGCAAATAGTCATAGTTGTGTTAACACAAAAATTGTGATATACACTACTGGGAGAACAAGACAAAAGGCAATACGCATGTAGGTAGTAGTGGGGATTGGGCAAGAAAAAAGTAAACCCTTGTATTTTTGCTGGGAACTCAATGAATAATGCCCCAACTGAAGAAAACTGAACAAGACACAGAGATGAAAGAAGCATGTTATTTAGAGATAAAGAGTGGGGGTAATTATTAAAGAAACAGCTAAAATAATTGAAAATGTTTGACATTTATGACACAGAATGGAAGAGTGTTGGCAGTAGAACTATTGATTATTTAAATTCTGTGCAAGTCTGGCTTTAATAAAAATACAAATTAGGCCGGTTGCCATGGCTCATGCCTGTAATCCCAGTACTTTGGGAAACTGAGTTGAGAGAATTGCTTGAGCCCGAAAGTTCAAGACCAGCTTGGGCAACATAAGGAGACCCTGTCCCTGCAAAAAATAAATTTAAAAAATTACCCAGACGTGTTGACATGCCCTGTAATCCTAGCTACTAGGGAGGATCTTTGGTGGAAGGATTCCTTGAGCCCAGGAAGGGGAGACTGCAGTGAGCTGTGATTGTGCCACTGCCCTCCAGCCTGAGAAACAGAGTGAGACCCTGTCTCAAAACAAAAACAACCATGAAAAGTGAGGGGAAAATTCAAATAAGAAAAAAAAAAAAGACCAAAAAGGAGGATAGGTACACTTCTCATTACAATGAAACTCAAAAGAGAATACAAAAAAATGAGGCCTGGCACAGTGGCTCACACCTGTAATCCCAGCACTTTGGGAGGCCGAGGCAGCGGGATCACAAGGTCAAGAGATCGAGACCATCTTGGCCAACATGGTGAAACCCCGTCTCTACTACAAATAAAAAAATTAGTGGGATGTGGCGGCGCGCACCTGTAGTCCCAGCTGCTGGGGAGACTGAGGCAGGAGGATCGCTTGAATCCAGGAGGCAGAGGTTGCAGTGAGCCGAGATCATGCCACTGCACTCCAGCCTGTCGACAGAGCAAGACTCTGTCAAAAAAAAAAAAAAAAGAACAAGAATACAAAACAATTCAAAACAAGGAATTAAGATGAATCTCAAGTATAGTTTTTTTAAACTAATTTTTTTTTTTCTTGAGACAGGGTCTCATTTTTTCACCCAGGCTGGAGTGCAGTGGGGTAAATATGGCTGCCTCGACCTCCCAGGCTCAAGAGATCCTCCTGCCTCAGTCCCTTAAGTAGCTGGGACTATAGGCATGTGCTACCACACCCAGCTAATTTTTCAATTTTATGTAGAGATGGGTTACGCCATGTTGCCCAGGCTGATCTCGAACTCTTGGGCTCCAGTGATACACCCACCTCCACCTCCCAAAGTGCTAGGATTATAGGCATGAGCCACTGCACCCGGCCCCTAAAAGAGATCTTAAAAGAAGAAAGTTGTGCAGTGTTATATTCCTTCCTCTTTTTTTCCCACACACACGCACACTCTGTTCAGGTGTTTGTGTGTATCCTCTGACCTTTCCTTGCCGTTGGCTTCTACTTGAATAGGATGACTAGACAAGATCTGGAGGGCGAAGTCTGAGCTGTGTCATCTAACCCAGTCTCTCCATTCTCCAGCTGTGAATCTGGCTTCTCTTTGTTCCTCCCCGGGTTCTTAGAATATCTTCTTTCCTGCCATCTTGCCGTATCCTCCTACTCTGCTGGCCTCCTGATCCAAACTCCTTGGTCTGCCTCGCTGGCTCTGACTCATTCCTTACCCTGACCTTGCTGTCTGTATTTGCTTTGACTACCCTATGCGTTTCCTCAACCTAATTCTTAATTCCTGGCTGCCACCTCCTTGTCAAAACTTGGCTAAATCCACTTTGGAACACCAAGGCGGATGGGACTGCCTGGGAAGAATTCGGAGAATCTGCAGCTCTGCTCATTCCTCATTCTTGAGAACCAGGCTAGCAGCTGAGGGTATATGGGGAGAGAGAGAGGGAGAGAGATTTTTTTGTTGTTTTTCTTTTCTTTTTTTTTTTTGAGACAAAGTCTTATCTGTTGCCCAGGCTGTAGTGCGGTGGTGCAATCTCGGCTCACTGCAACCTCCACCTCCCAGGTTCAAGCAATTCTCTGCTTCAGCATCCCAAGTAGCTGGGATTGCAGGCGCCCGCCACCACGCCCAGCTAATTTTTTTTGTAGTTGTAGTAGAGATGGAGTTTGACCATCTTGACCACCTGACCTTGTGATCCACCCACCTAGGCCTCCCAAAGTGCCAGGATTACAGGTGTGAGCCACCACGCCCGGCCAGAGAGAGTTTTGAGAGAAGAGTACACGATCATACTGATTATCATCTTGGGCCCCATCAGACTCCTTGGGAATGCTAACATGTCTCCTGGTATAGTCTTTCTTTTATTTATCTTTCAGTTTGTCTTAGAAACTGTTCTGCCCAGAGACCTCTCTCCAGCTTCCTTGTATGAGCTGTATTTTGACAGCTTTAGAGGCTGTGGCAGGACTTCAGTCTTGCTCACGGTGATTTTACATGGAGTGACGTCTGAGTCGCTTTTCGACTGCATTCCACACCAATCTGTCCAGCCCTGCAGTTTGTGGGCTGACTCCTGTTGTCTTTCAACATACGGAGCACTACGAGATAGTGCGAGTTTGGGTCTTGTCAGGGAGTCTGATTAAGCCGCAGTCAGAGACAGCAGTCCTAAGTGTGAAATGTAACAGGCCTTCTCAAGACAGCTTCATCTGTGAGCTGCTGGAGGTGGCTGGTGCCATTCTGTTGGGGGTAGGGACTTACTAACAAAGCAAACATTTTTTTTTTTCTATCACAGGCTAGGTCTATGGTGGTAACATTTGGCAAGTTGAGTAACAGGGAACATAGATAACTGTGAACAGATGGGCAACTATTAAAAGATTTGAGGGGCTTTCATCATTTCTCAAATGGCCTTCATCCACCTACAGGATACCCAGTTCCCTTGCAAGAGGATTACATAAAGGATTCAATTACATTTCTCTTTCCTTTTTTTTTCTTCAATTGCAATGGAAGCACAAGTTCTGACGTGAAAAGGAAAAGAATAGATGAGAAATTTCTAATTTTGAATTCCCTTAGGATTAGATGCTGATTTCAGCTGTGCAGAGAACACTGCCCCATATTTTGCAAGACTAACTGCTGCCAGTTTCAGGAGAGATGACTTTCCAAAATAGACAGTAAACTCCGCCCTCCATAGCTGATGACCATCTGACATTCAGACAGAATTACAGAGCTATACAAGTTTTGATAAGTATAACCTTGCTTTTAAAAATCGGCAGTGGCATGTCATCACTGTGTTTAAGCTCAAAACTGATAGAATACAAAACATGTAAGAGAAATGCATTGCCTGGTCCCCAGCAGAAACATAAAATATGTATTCATCTGAGAGCAATTAAATGTATTTACCCCTGCTTTGGGGCAGCAGTGTCTCTGATTCAGAAGCATGCTGTTCCTCTTTTGCTCAGAATGATGCTTGGAAGATTCTCAAGAGAAAGAAAACTCCAGGCACTGATTAAGAGGAAGCAAGTTGTCTTCTCTTAGGGAGCAGCAGCCTGATTTTGCCAAAAGCAGTCATAAGTTAATATGGCTGGGGTTATTGTGGCTATAAGCTAGATCTCAGAAGCCTGAACAAATTAGATTGGGTTTCATTCCTCAGAGGTTACCTTAATGACATGTAAATTCTAGGACCAATAATCTTAATATGTTTATATTTTTAGTGGGTACTCACCCTATGCATATTCATTTAATTGTCTGTTTGGAAGCAGAAAGGATGGATACCCTGCTCACCCCCTTTTTTTCTAGACAGAGTCTTGCTCTGTCACCCAGGCTGGAATGTAGTGGCAGGATCTCAGCTCACTGCAACCTCCACCTCCTGGGTTGAAGCAATTCTCCTGCCTCAGCCTCCCTAGTAGCTGGGATTATAGGCACCCGCCACCACACCCGGCTAATTTTTGTATTTTTAGTAGAGACGGGGTTTCACCATGTTGGCCAGGCTGGTCTTGAACTTTTGACCTTGTGATCCACCTGCCTTGGCCTTCCAAAGTGCTGGGATTACAGGTGAAAGCCACAGCACCCTGTCACCCTGCCCCATTTTTATCCCTGGTCCTCTAGTCAGCTTCAGTCCCTATTTATCCCAGCTAAGAGTATTGGGTAACTGAAGATTCTCATCTCTACAGACCACCCCACCTAAGACTAAATTTTGCCTGAATATAACCACCAGCCTTACAAAAGGAAAATAACTGTTCGTCCTATTTTAAAGTCCTACATTCAGAATAATTAGAATTTAAAATAATTCAGCAACAGAAGCACCGAAACAAACCAATCAGTAATAAGTGGAAAACAATTAGCTCTTTGAGGTGGTGACCTCTTTGCCTGCTAAATAATGCTCAGGTTCATAAACTCAGTTCTCCTGGGCTGGGCTGTTTGGTTTTATGTAACTGAGTAAACAAGGATTATCAGTGGGTTTAGTGTCTCCTGGAGAATTATACTTTCACAGAAGGAATTATTGGAAATAGTGAAAATATGTTCCCGCCATTAGCAGAAGAGTTGGCAATATTAATTTTTCCATATATGTTTTGTGGGCTGTTAAAAAGTAAGTGCTGTAAATAGATTGTGTCATATAACAAGGAACATAACAGAGGCACTTGGGAGAAGTATAAAGGGGGTGAATATTTGTGTTTACATATTGGGCTTGTAATAATCACTAATGGAATAGAAAATAAGCTCAATATAATGCTGATTTTTTTTGTTCCAAGTTTTAGGTTCTTTTGAATTTACATATTTTCCTGATATGTAGGAATACTCTTTAGGTAATTAAAGCTATCCCATAAAAGATGTATGCACACACATGTTTATAGCAGCACAATTCACAATAGCAAAGATATGGAACCAAAGTGCCCATCAATGAATAGATAAAGAAAATGTGGTATATATGCACTATGAAATACTAGTCAGCCAAAGAAAGGAACAAAAGGATGTCTTTTGCAGCAACTTGGATGGAGCTGGGGGCCATTATTCTAAGTGAAGTAACTCAGGAATGGAAACCCAAATATCATATGTTCTCACTTATAAGTGGGAGCTAAGCTATGAGGACACAAAGGCATAAGAATGATATAATGGACTTTGGGGACTCGTGGAATGGGGGGAGGGGGGTGAGGGATAAAAGACTATACACTGGGTACAGTACACACTCCTCAGGTGATTTGTGCACCAAAATCTCAGAAATCACCACTAAAGAACTTATCCAGGCTGGGCACAGTGGCTCATGCCTGTAATCCCAGTGCTTTGGGAGGCAGAGGCGGGCAGATCACTAGGTCAGGAGATTGAGACCATCCTGGTTAACACGGTGAAACCCCGTCTCTACAAAAATACAAAAAATTAGCCAGGCATGGTGGCACGCTCCGGTAGTCCCAGCTACTTGGGAGGCCAAGGCAGGAGAATTGCTTGAACCTGGGAGACGAAGGTTGCAGTGAGCCAAGATTGTGCCACTGCACTCCAGCCTGGATGACAGAGACTGTCTCAAAAAAAAAAAAGCAAAAGAAAAAGAACTTATCCATGTAACCAAAAACCATTTGCACCCACCCCAAAAACGACTGAAATTAAAAAACAACAATAATGAGTAAAATTTCATGGTTAAAAAAATAAAAATAAAGCGTCCCCCAGGGATCGTGTCTTCCTCGTCGCTGTTGCTGAGTCCGATGGTGTTGCTTTACTCATCCTCCGTGATGCTCACGCAGCGTCCATTTGTCCCTGTGTTTTTCTAGAATGGCCGACATGCAGGGACTGGTGGAAAGACTGGAACGAGCTGTCAGCCGCCTGGAGTCTCTGTCTGCCGAGTCCCACCGGCCCCCTGGGGACTGCAGGGAAGTCAACGGTGTCAATGGAGGTAGGGCCACAAACTGTTGTCATTCTGGGTCTTCTTGTGGGTCACTTCATTTTGTTTCCATCATTTCATTCTCAAGAAACATTCCTATTATCCTTCAGCTTCCCCACTCCTTCCATTGTATGTAACCATGACATTAACCAGAGACAGACAATCCCCGAAAAAGAGAAAGGACGAAAATCTTTCAACCCATAATCCACGGAAATTATCAGTAGCTGTGCCTTTTAGAGGCAGGGTCTCACTCTGTCACCCAGCCTGGAGTGCAGTGGTGCAGTCATAGCTCACAGTAACTCCAGACTCCTGGGCTCAAGCCATCGTCACACCTCGGCCTCCCAGAGTGCTGGGATTACAGGTGTGAGCCCCTGTGCCCAGCCCCAGTGCCTCTTACAAGCATATTCTGTGTGTCAGATGTCATCATTCTTTCATTTGGTGTTCATGCTGCTGTCCCACACTCAATGACTAAATATATTATCTACGTAATCATCAACAAAGAAACTAATGTTCTTGATTAGAATGTAAATTGTAAAATGTAGATTTTAATTTTTTTTTCCTTTATTTTTTTGAGATGGAGTCCCGCTCTGTTGCCCAGGCTGGAGTGCAGTGGCAGGATCTTGGCTCACTGCAACCTTCGCCTCCTGGATTCAAGCGATTCTCCTGCCTCAGCCTCCTGATTAGCTGGGACTACAAGTGCAAGCCACCATGCCCAGCTAATTTTTGTATTTTTAGTAGAGTCGGGGTTTTACCAGGCTGGCCAGGCTGGTCTCAAAATCCTGACCTTGTGATCTGCCCTCCTTGGCCTCCCAAAGTGCTAGCATTATAGGTGTGATCCACTGCATGCAACCAGATTTTGATTTTAAAGGGAACAAATCATTAAATTTAGGAACTGCAGTTTTGAAGGAAGCTACTCTTATGTGAAGGCAAATATGACTTTGATGTAACATAACTAAGTCAGTGTTTTACCTTTGCCTATTGCTAACCAAATGTGCTTTTAAAACTATGTGCTAATACCATACTTTAAAACATTTTTTTAATTATATGATCAAAAATAAAAAGTTAGCTACTTTCTCAAAAAGGGTACCACGTTTGGCAAACTGTCCAAGAAATCTAATATACTTTTTCCAATTTCTTCTTATCTAAGGGACAAATAAAAATTACAAATAATTTGCTTAATAATTTATTTAACAAACAAAAATAAACGACCAACTAATGAAATTTGAGTTTCAGAAAAGAACATTTTTTTTTTTTTTTGGTATAAGCGTGTCCCAAATACTGCATGAGCTATACTGCCTGGTATGTACTTACAGCAAACATTTATTCATTGCTTATCTGAAATTCAAATGTAACCAGGCAATCTGTATTTAATATGACAACTCTGTTCTTGTCACATGGGCACTTCCTCCTTACCTGACCCATATGGAATCCTGTCAGGCTTTTTCGGGCCGAGAAAAGCCGTGGGGGAAGGAAGAACTTCAGAAAAAGCTTTCACCAGGAAAGACCTACATTGGTGCTTCTAGAATTTCAGGCGAGAATTTGGACCAGTGCCTGTATTACATGCCATGGGACAAAAATTACTGTGTGAGCACAAATGTGCTGGCTGGTTTATTTCCCCCCTGAACATAATGAAAATAAAAATGCTTTGAATGAATTGAAAGAGGGTGTTGTTTAAAGGAAGGCTGCCAGGAGCCTGTAAGTTTTTTCCGCACCAACTGAGACACATCTATGATTTCATTTTAAGCCTCTTTTTGTCAACTGTATACAGTTGGTGTATGCGATTCAATAAACCTTATCTGTAAGAAAATAGTTTCATCCTCTCCCCAGTAACTTTTTAGCATCAGGTGATTAAAGACATTTCTCCAAATTACTGACCACAAATATGAAGCCTGTGAATACACAAAACAAAGTTAAAATCCAACTACCAGGAGATTGTGTAGTATTACTGAGGGAAAAAAATAAATCAATAATTTGAACCTCATTCATTCAAAGAGGTACTAGACCGAAGTTGGTACTTTGTGAAAAGTTGGTACTTTCTAGAATTTTTCTGGAAAAATTAATAGGCCAAGTAGAATTAGAGGGTATATAATTAAATTATTTAAATTGTTTAACTGTTTAAACAAATATTTTCTCATATAACAAATTATTACAAACCAGTTATTAAAGCAAAGCTTTTCTAAAACAACTTAGCCTGCAATTTGCTATCCTACTTGAAATGAAGTAGGATAATTAGTAAAATGTCTGAATGATATCCATCCTTAAAACATTTTACTAATCCTAAAAGATATCATTTCCATTTCTTTTTAATTAGTAAGTTTTGACAATTTTCTATTTTTCACAGATCTGCAGAACAACTTTTACCTTATTACGATGATGTTATAGCCAAAGTTAATTTTTTTTTTACTTTAAAAGGAACTTTTAGGCCAGGCGCAGTGGCTCACGCCTGTTATCCCAGCACTTTGGGAGGCCAGTGTGGGCAGATCACGAGGTCAGGTGTTCAAGACCAGACTGGCCAACGTGGTGAAACCCCATCTCTACTAAAAAATACAAAAAAAAAAAATATTAGCTGGGCATTGTGGCTCGTGTCTGTAATCCCAACTACTTGGGAGGCTGAGGTAGGAGAATTGCTTGAACTGGGACCTGGGAGGCGGAGGTTGCAGTGAGCCAAGATCGCGCCACTGCACTCCAGCCTGGGCTACAGAGCGAGACTCCATCTCAAAAAAAAAGAGAAACTTTTAGAAGGAACATAATCCCTTACAAATACATAATAGGCATAGATCAAAGGACCACTCTGTTATGATACTGGTATTGTGATGTGCTTTAGAAGGTGAGTATTTTTTGTTTTTCTCTGATGATAATCAGGCAAGCCCAGCTCAAGAGTTGAAGAAATATTTTGCCTTTTTACAAGGCGACAAACACTGTGGTGGGTGCAAGAAAATTGAAGGTGAGTTATACACAGTCCTAATCCTCCAGAATCTTTGGTCTCAACGCATTACTATTCAGGGCTCCAAATTCTTTGATTAAGGGATGCTCAAAGGATGCAGTTTGGAGAGAAGGATAGGTCTGCCTGCAGGAGGTGTGAACAGAGCTGAACGATGAAAGGAAATTGGAAAATATTCCCTTTCATCATTGTACCTTCTGCTATGTAGAGGACTCTGTCACATTTCTGAAACTGTCTCGCACTTTAAATACTCAGTAGAGACCCCCCTTGGGCCTCTTCCATAACAACAAACAGGTTTATCTGTTTCCAAACGGCTCCATAAGGAACCTTTGGGCTTGTGTTCTTTTTGTGTTCCAGAAGTTATTACATACTGTGCTATGAACTTTAAGATAACTCAGCTTCAACGTCCTGCTCAGAAGTTAGAACATAGCTGCAGAGAGCTGTAAATAACTTGTTTCCATCACCCTTTGGGCCTGTAGAAATGGGTAATTGGGAAAAAGAGAAAAAGAAAGACGCTATCCTAATAGGTTTGTGAGCATGGATGATATGTTTGTACAACATGAGAAAAGGAATCTTAGGTTTTGGTTAGAGTTTTCACAGCTGTAGTGCTCATTTTCTCAGTATTAGGGACATGAAATCAGGGACTTAGATTTTTTCTGTTAATTAAAAGGCAGGGAAGGAAATGCAGAACACATCTGTTGGGCAGTTGCCACTTGAGCTTTGCCAGTAATTTGGCAGCTCTGAACCCAACAGGTATGGGCTCCGCAGTCAATTTCACTCCCACAGTGGTCGTCCCCCCGCACTCTGGGGAGTGAAGAAGAAGAAAGTGAGTGAAATCAGCTTTCTTTTCGCACTTGGCTGGAGTTCATTATTACCTTTTGATTGTCCTGGGTAATCTTGGTAACTGTTCGTAAGGTCATGATAGCACCTGAGCAGGTGGCTGTGGAAGAAGGGCCACTGGCTTTGGATGAATCAACTGGGTTCAGGTTTTGGATCTGCCTTTTGTTTGGGCTATAACTCCGGCCCAGTCACATGCCATGTTTGCAGCGCCTTTTCCTCATCTGTAACATCGTGATGGTACCACCTAACTCCCTGGGTTCGGAGGGAATGAAATGAAATTACACAGCGTCTTTACTCAGGAGGATGAAAAATAGGAAAACTGTTTTCCTGAGCTGTTGAGAAATGTTTAATAAACATTGATTGAGAGCCGGGCATGGTGGCTCACGCCTGTAATCCGAGCACTTTGGGAGGCCAAGGTGGGCCGATCACTTGAGGCCAGGAGTTTGAAACCAGCCTGACCAACATGGTAGGACCCAGTCTTTACAAAAAAGACAAAAATTAGCTGGGCGCGGTGGCACACTCCCATGGTTCCAACTACTTGGGAGGCTGAGGCTGGAGAATCACTTGAACCCTGGAGGCGGAGGTTGCAGTGAGCTGAGATCACTCCACTGCACTGGTGACAGAGTGAGACCCTGTCTCAAATAAAACCCACGAAAAACAAAAACATTTATTGAATGAAGGAATGACTTAGCGAATGAATTAGTGAGAATGACATTGATGATATTAAACTTCCATATTGCCTATGACAAGACAGTCCTAGGTTTTCTTTTTTTTTTAGACGGAATGTCGCTCCGTCACTCAGGCTAAGTGCAGTGGCTCGATCTCGGCTCACTGAGATCACCTCCACCTCCCGAGTTCAAGCAATTTTCCCGCCTCAGCCTCCTGAGTCACTGGGATTACAGATGACCACCATCACGCCCGGCTAATTTTTATATTTTTAGTAGAGATGGGGTTTCACCATGTTGTCCAGACTGGTCTTGAACTCCTAACCTCAGGCGATCTGCCCGCCTCAGCCTCCCAAAGTGCTGGGATTACAGGTGAGCCACCAGGCCTAGCCAGTCCCAGGTTTCCATTCAACTACCAGGCAATAACAAAATGCTCCTTTTCCCAAGGTGTGGCACCCTCCGTGGAAGCCTTTGACAAGCTGATGAACAGTATGGTGGCTGAGTTTTTAAAGAACAGTAGGATGCTTGCTGGAGACGTGGAGACCCATGTAAGTACTTTCCTCCCCTGTTCTCAGTGGAGAGTTTAAACTTACCAGCCCAGCTTCTGATGACTCTAAAGACCTGATGAGATCTTTCTTTACCTTTTTTTACTCTGGCTAGGCAGGTGGTGGCTAAAACATTCATCATCATTTATTCATTTAATTGTTCCTGCAAAGCATATGGATAGAGTGCTGCCCAGCACTGTTCTGGAAGCTGGGAGCATCGGGATGAACAAGATAGGCCACGTCCTGCTCTCACAGAACTTCCACCTTAGTGTGGGAAACAGATGATATCTACAAATATATAAACAAATTCAAGTAGTGTTAAGTTACGACAAAAGAATAAGAAAGGGTCATGTAGAGTGCTGGGAGCAGGGATATTTCTTGAGATAGGAAGGTGTATCTGAGGTGACACTGAGCAGAGATCTGATGGAGAGAGGGAGTGAGCCGTGGAGCGATGTGGGGAAGAGAGTTCCAGACAGATGGAAGAGCAAGAGCGAAGGCTCAGAGCAAGCTTGGTGTGGTCTCAGCAGAACAGAAGGCCTGGGAGAAGATCAGGGAGAGGGGTAACAAGGTCTCAGAGTACAACATGCTCTTCTGGTGACAGTGAAGGACTTGGCTCTCCTTCCTGCTGTGATGGGAAGCCACCCGGGGGCACTGGGCGGAGGACTCGGGGAGATTTGATTTATGCTATAAAAAAGTTCCCCTGGCTGAGCTGAATCAGTCAGCAGCCACCCGTCTTCTTTCTGTAAAATGTGGCCTGAGGATATCACTTACATCCATTGGGATGGCTGCTATTCAAAGAACAGAAATTAACAAGTGCTAGTGAGGATGTGGAAAAACTGGAGCCTCTACGCATTGTTGGTGGGAATGTAAAATGGTGCAGCCACTGTGGAAAACAGTATGTTGACTTCTCAAAAAAAAAAATGGAACTACCATGTGATCCAACAATTTCACTTCTATATATATATCCCCCAAATTTGAAAGCAGCATCTCCAAGAGACATCTGTGTTCATAGCAGCATTATTCACAATGGCCACTAGGTGGAAGCAACCCAAGTGTGCATTAACAGATACACTCAATGTGGTCTGTACATACAATGGAATATTAGTCAGCCTTGAAAAGGAAGGAAATGCTGCTGCATACTATAGTATGGATGAACCTTGAGGATATTATGCTAAATGAAATAAGCCAGACACAAAAAAGACAAATGCTGTATGATTCCATATATGTGCAGTACCTAGGGTGGTCAAATTCATGGAGACAAAGCAGAATGGTGTTTGCCAGAGGCGGGAGGGTGGAGAGAATAGGAAATTGTTCAATGAGTACAGAGTTTCAGTTTTCAAAGATTAAAACCTCCTGAGATTGTACAACAGTGTGAGTATACTTCACAGTACTGAGCTGGACACTGAAAATGGTTAAGATGGTAAATTTTGTGTTATGTATATCTTAATATAATTTTGAACAAAGTACAGCCTGAGGAAAAGCAAAAACACAGAATTTGATCATCTCTGGATTGGAAGAGAATTTTAAAGATGCCTAAGCTTGCTTGCCAGTTTTAGACACTTTTCGTATTTTAAAAAATATTAGCATCATCTCCGAGGTTAGTCATTGTTTGCATGCATTTAGTGAAAATCTAATGTGATAGCCAAACCAATTAAAAACACAAAAAGAAATTTATCACTGGGTTCTTTTTCTTTGGCCTTTGTTTCTCACTAAGGATTGAATTCCAAATCCACCTACCTATAGATTTCTCAGCAACCAGAAAAGCCTGGCAAAACCATTTTCAGTATAGATTCACAGCAAACCTGGTTCTTGAATGAAGTTGTGGTTTGGGGCTTTAAAAAAAGTAGTAGAAAGGGATTCTCTCTTTGCTCCCCTCCCAATTAGACATCATATGCAACACCCCACACCATCTCCCAGGGGATCCGGTGACTCTGGTTATGCCAGTCTCCAAGATTGTAATTAAATAGGTACTTATCTCATCACATTGCAATGTATTTGTTTGCCACATCTAAGAAAAACAAAGGTTATTCTCCATTTCTGTTGAAGTACCCATTGGTGAAAGAGACAAGCCTTGATAGGTATGAGTTCTGGAAAAGCGTGTGCACTAAGACGCATCCACATCAAACGTACCCCACAGCTCTATCACTACTCTAGTCTGTTCTTTCCCTCCATGTTTTTGTTTATAAGAAACCTCGTATGCAGCAAGAGAGTGGCTGAGCCTCTTACATTCTGAGGCGTGATAACTCCTGAAAGCTAACATGTACAAAGGAATGTTATCTGCGGTACACTGAAAGAGATGCTTGAGTGACTGACAAACATTTTCTCTCTTGAACAGTATCACAGTCATTATTGTATCATTATGGTTACTGTTAATTAATGTCTACATTAGGCTTCTGAGGTACACAGTACATTATAACTCATTAGGAGTACCTCAAAAATTCTATATAGAAGCTTTTCACAAGAGAATAATGAGACCTATAAATGAGTATATTTAGCTTTGCATTTTTTTAAAAGATGTAAGATTTACATGCTGTCTTCAAATTGCTTAGTAAACAGTCCCTTTAAGTTCTTTTTAGAACAAAGTGAGTTATAAAGTGTAACTTGATTAATATTAAGTTTTTCATCTCCTCATTCATCAGCCTGTAAACAGGATGACTCAGATGAAGGAATATTCTCAATAGCGAATATGTAATGCTTAAGGAAATTTATGTTCTCACTAGTTTTTAAACAATAGAGGAAAGGAAAGAAAAGAATAAAAGAGGAAGGAAGAAATGCAAGCAAGAAAGAGAAAAAGAAAGAAACACTTGTCATCTGAAAGTTTAGACTCCAGCTCTACAACACAAAAGTGCAGGCAGCAAGAGTCCATCTGCCCATGACTTTAATACTTTGAACATACCGTTTATTTTTTCTCTCGCTTATAGAACCATGTGTCATTGGTATTAAGCTTGCAGCTGTTGCCTCTCACATCAGCCAGAAGTGGGGGTTGAACTTTATTCCAAGAACACACCTGTTGCCTAGAAAAAAAAAACCCTCACATACCTGATTGTACAGGATGGAAATTTGAGAATGACACAAATGTGCATCATGTTAAATCCCGCGCCTGTACTTAAAAGCCATTTCACAGATACCAGTAAGGAATAAGGGCAGCCAGGCTATGATTTAACGTCTGTCTCGGTGTGTTGGCCGCTGGTTGGGATTAATTTACTGAACACTCAATAGTCTATTGACAGAACAGACCACAAAAAAGGGGAACTAATGCTACAATTAGGAATCTGCTGAACCGAAGAGCGTAACAGGTTTAGAAAAGATTAGATCTTGTAAAGCCTCCTTGTGTGCAACCTGAACCAAAGGGCTTATTTAAACTACTCTTCAACCCAAAAACGCTGACACAGCTTGCACCCCTTTTAGAAAAGAATGCATGACTTTATACCTAATTGCATAAATGCATAATTTTATAATAGATGTTGGGTAAATAGAGTTCTCAGTATCAAAGAAGCAGATCCTCTAGAAACTGGGCCCACATAATACCTAACCCTTGGTTGGACATCATTTATCCATAAATGGATTTATGTGATTTTGAGTTTGTCTTTTAAAGAGTCTTGCTCTTTAATTCAGGCTGGAGTGCAGTGGCACGATCTCAGCTCACTGCAACCTCTGCCTCCCAGGTTCAAGCAACTCTCCTGTCTCAGCCTCCTGAGTAACTGGGATTACAGGCACGTGACACTCTGCCTGGCTAAGTTTTGTATTTTTAGTAGAGATGGGGTTTCACCATGTTGGCCAGGCTGGTCTTGAACTCCTGACCTTGTGATCCGCCCACCTCTGCTTCCCAAAGTGCTGGGATTACAGGGATGAGCCACCGTGTCTGGCCACTGGGGGTTATTTTTTAACAAAGCTATCCTATTGTTAGGATGCATAGCAGAACTTATCTCAGGTCTGTTTCTAATGGATGAGACAAATATGAAGCAACTGCCAATCATAGCTTTTCCTAACCCAAGTCTTTTTTGGAGATTTCTAGAATTTACATTTTAAATATCTATAGGAATCGGGAATATCTGTTTCCTGTTCTTGATGGAAATGGATTTTAAAAACTCTTATTATTGCATCCTCTCACTAATAAGTGGGAGCTAAACGCTGAGAACACATGGACACAAAGAAGGGGACTCTATACAGTGGGACAACCTGAGAGTGGAGGGCAGAAGAAAGGTGAGGATCAGAAACCTGTCGGGTGCTGCCGGGCGCGGTGGCTCACGCTTGTAATCCCAGCACTTTGGGAGGCCGAGGTGGGCAGATCACGAGGTCAGGAGATCAAGACCATCCTGGCCAGCATGGTGAAACCCTGTCTCTACTAAAAATACAAAAAAAAAAAAAAATTAGCTGGGTGTGATGGCGCACACCTGTAGTCCCAGCTACTGGGGAGACTGAGGCAGGAAAATACTTGAACCCAGGAAGCGGAGATTGCAGTAAGCTGAGATCGCACCACTGCACTACAGCCTGGGCAACAGTGCGAGACTCCATCTCAAAAAAAAAAAGAAAGAAACCCATTGGGTGCTACGCTTATCACATGGGCAATGAAGTAATCTTACACCAAACCTCCGTGACACAAAATTACGTACATAACAATCCTGTACGTGTACCCCTGAACCTAAACTAGAAGTTTAAAAAAAAGATATCATTAAAAAAAATTCTTATTAATTATTTAAAATGAAAGAACCACAATTTTAACAAAAGGGCAATAAAATTCAACTAAATGTAACACACATAAAACATACTGTGATCAAATCACATGCCACACAATGTTCTGTCCTTGGGTTCCGTGACTTCTGTCAAGGATAAACATGATCAGAAATTTTAGAGCCTCACTTTTGATGAGTAACAATCACTATGCCAGATGTTCCTAGTCTTGACCATTTATTTAAATCATCTACAAAATATGTTGCTCATTTTGTGCCATGCTGTTCATGAGTTCAAAGAGTAGCAACAGGAGAAGTCTCTCTTCCTCTGACTCGCACTGGCAGTTTGTATTAATATTTGGATTTAGAGTGGCCCTGCTTTTGACAGCATGACCTTGAGCTAGTCCCTTAATCTGCTCCTTAATGAGGCAGGATGACATCATTTATCAGGGCCTGTGGCTCTCAATAGCCCATGCCCCTGACTCATCAGTTCTCTCAGCCTGAAAGCCTGAGGGAGCTATTTGGTTTCCAAATAGCTTGCAATAGGGTGGCCTCATCACTATTATAATAAGCATCTAGAGCCATGCCAGGGTAGATATCATGAGAAACAAGGAGAAGGAACCATGTCGCCAACAGGATACACAGAACACTAAAGATAAAGCATCTTTCCCTTCTCCTGCGTTCTAGGTGAACATCTGGCTCCTTCATCTAAAAGGACCCATAGGTCTCTATGAGTCTGTGCTTTCTGGTCCTACAAGTTGTCACATCTTCCTTTACGTAAATCTTGTCTTTGAAACATATAGTAACCTTATCTCTGGAATAAATAATACAAAATATCTGCATGTTTATTTTACAAATGGTATCTGTATTCTTCCAGTTCTTTTTATTCTAGAAGATATTTATGGATCATCTGTACTCATTTAAAAAGTGACCATTTACATTTTTAGTGCCTTAGAATCTGTGTCTATATAGGATCCCCATCCCTGAAAAACTTGTCAGAAGCAGCGCTGTGGGGCTGACTCAGCAAAGCAGCCCATTCTACGTCGATCTTCTCACCTGCCCACTCTGCCTTCAGCCAAGTTGGTCTTCCTGTGAGCTTTCAGTTTCCTGCTCATTGTTTTAATTTGAACGTTAATTTTTATTACCACTAATTGTAGAATATCTTGGCAATTGCAAGCCCGAAGGATCTGTATGTCTTTCAGTTTCTCCAAATGGCAGAGATCCAAAAAATGACTTCCGTCAAGAATTCTTTCTCTGGGTTTCATCCAGGCGTTAAATTGGGCTCTTCTTTCTTACTATCTTAGCCATGAATGATAGCCAGAATTTTTAGAGAAGGAAGCATTTAAAAGTCACCCATTCCAGTTATTCACTCCCTTGCTTGCTGTTTTCTCTTTTTTTTTCTTGCTTCCTCCCTCCCTTCCTTTCTTCTCCCTCTTTTCTTTCTTTTCCTTTCTTTCCTTTTATTTTCATCCTTCTTTCCTTCCCTAATTCCTTTCCTCACCCTCTCCATCCCTCCCTTTTTTCTCTCTTTTCTTTCCTCCTCACTTTCTTCCTTCTCCTTTTCTTTCTTTACTTTTATTTTCTTTTTCTTCCTTTCCTGCTTTCTCCTCCCTTCCTCCTTTCCTTCCTTCTATCCATCCATCTGTGTCTTTCTGTCTTCTACAGAGAAGGAAATGGCAATTAGAGAGGCTAGGTGACATGGGTGGTATGTTAAAGACCTTGGCAATGCAGTGGCAGACAAGTAGCTTTTTTGGGTTTGGGTTTTTTTTTTATTTTAACGGAGTTTGACTCCTTGCCCAGGCTGGAGTGCAATGGCACAATCTCAGATCACTGCAACCTCTGCCTCCCAGGTTCAAGCGATTCTCCTGCCTCAGCCTCCCAAGTAGCTGTGACTACAGTCCTGCACCACCATGCCCAGCTAATTTTTGTGTTTTTAACAGAGACGGGGTTTCATTACGTTGGCCAGGCTGGTCTCAAATTCCTGATCTCAAGTGATCTCCCATCACCCCCAGATGGGACTGTCTAGTTGCAGGAAAACAAGTTCAGGCATCTCACTGATTCTACATTATGGTGAGTTGTATAATTATTTCATTATATATTACAATGTAATAAGAATAGAAATAAAGTGCCCAGTAAATGTAATGTGCACATTTTCCTTTTTCTTGGACAGCAAATATGCTTTCTGCCAAACTCTTGCCTCAGTGCTTTCCTTTCTGCTTTTTTAGTAATTTAATTTTTTTTTTTTTTTTTGAAATGGAGTCTCACTCTGTCGCCCAGGCTGGAGTGCAATGGTACTATCTCAGATCACTACAACCTCTGCCTCCCGAGTAGCTGTGACTACAGACCTGTGCCACCATACCCAGCAAATTTTTGTGTTTTTAACAGAGACAGGGTTTCACTATGTTGGCCAGGCAGGTCTCGAATTCCTGACCTCAAGTCCTCCTCCTGCCTTGTCTGTGGAAAAATTGTCTTCCATGAAATTGGCCCCTGATGCCAAAAAGATTGGGGACTGCTGGTCTAGGTGGTCAGCCTGGAGCACAGAGCAGGGTGCAGCAGGTTACAGAGTGGGTCTGGAGCAGCAGGGATCAGCAGGATGCTGGGTGAAGGGAAGGGCATTGTGCTTTTAAGATCTATTGTAAATTGCCTTCCATGGGGAGTATGCCCCTTACACTTTCATCAGCAATGGATGAGTGCATCTGTTTCCGCAAACTCACCTATAGAGGGAGGTGTCAGTGGAGTTTTGCTGATCAGATAGGTGACAAACAGTATTTCTGTGTCATTTTCAATTTGTATTTTCCTTACGATGAGTGAGGTTGAGCACTTTTTCATATGTTTAAGGGTCACTTATATCACTTTTGCTGTGAGTTGTTTATGCATTTCTTTTGTCCATAGACGGGATCAAACAGGTCACTGGTTTATTATTGATTTCTAGATAACTTTACATAATGGGGATATTAGCCTCTGTCTGTGGTGAGAGATACAAATAATTTTCCCCATTGTCATTATGACATTATGACTATGACATTTCTGGCCAGTGTGCTGGCTCACACCTGTAATCCCAGCACTTTGGGAGACCGAGGCAGGTGAATCATGAGGTCAGGCATTCGAGACCAGCCTGACCAACATGGTGAAACCCTGTCTCTACTAAAAATACAAAAAATAGCTGGGCGTGGTGGTGTGCACCTATAATCCCATCTACTCGGGAGGCTGAGGTGGGATAATTGCTTGAACCCAGGAGAGGGTGGTTGCAGTGAGTTGAGATCGTGCCACTGCACTCCAGCCTGGGCCACAGAGCTAGACTTCATCTCAAAAAAAAAAAAGAAAAGACATTGCTTATGTTGTTGTCGTTGTTTTTGACCACCCAGAATTTTTTTTATGTAGTGGAATTTATCATACACATATCATTTTGTTTTTCTTTTGTGACTTCTAGATTGTAAGTTGTCATTTAAAAGGCTTTTTCTTCTAACGCTTTCATGGCTTCATTTTTGACACGTAAATTTGATCCACATTTGGCTTTATCTTGGTGAGTAATGTAAGGCATGGATCCAATTTTTTTTTTTCCAGATAGGGTCTTGCAATTCCCATCACTATCATTAATCCGTCCATTTCCCCCATGGATTGAAATGCTGCCTTTATCACATGCTAAACACCTGTATGTCTTCAGGTCTCATTTTGGACTTTCTGTTCATTCCACCGTGCTGTTCATGTCTCAGTTCCAACTGTTTTAGTCACTGAGGATTTAGAGCAGCTGTACTCAACCTTTTTGGCACCGGGGACCGATTTAGTGGAAGACAGTTTTTCCATGGACTGGGAAGAGGGATTGTACTTTATTTCTATTATTATTACATACTAATCATCAGATTGAATCAGTGGGAGCCCTGAGCTTATTTTCTTGCAACTGGATGGTCCCATTTAGGGGTAATGGGAGACAGTGACAGATCATCAGGCATTAGATTCTCATAAGGAGCACATAGCCAAGATCCCTGGCATGCTCGGTTCACAGTAGGGTTTGTGCTCCTATGAGAATCTAATGCTGCTGCTGATCTGACAGGAGGCAGAGCTCAGGCAGTAGTGCAAGCGATGGGGCGCAGCTACGAATATAGACAAAGCTCCACTCACTCGCTGGCTTGCTCACCGCTCACCTCCTGCTGTGCGCCCCCGTTCCTAACAGGCCATGGACCAGTACCAGTCTGTGTCCTGGAGGCTGGGGACCCCTGATTTGGAGTATGTTTCATGTGTAATAGCGTTAATTCTCCCCATGGCTCTTGTTATCCAGAGTTCTCCTGGATGTTTTTGCTTGTTTGTCTTTTTGTTTAAAATCAGCTTGTCTGTTTCCAGAAGAAAAATGTTAGAGTTTTTATTGGAATCTGGTTAAAATTATAAATTAGTATTAAAAGGTTCATATCTGTGTGATGTTGAGTCTTCCTATCCAAAACCAGGATATGTGTCTCCATTGATTCAAGTCCACTTTTGTATCCTTCAGGAGTACTCTCAAGTTTTTCTTCAATTTGGCATGATTCTTGAGTTTATTTCAGATGACAGGGGTTGTTATTTTTAGCAAATGGACTACTTTTGTCTATATATTTTTGAATTGGTTGTTCACATATGTGAAAGCTGCTGATTTCTGTGTATTAATTTTGTGTCTGGCTACCTTTCTGAAGCTTTTTTTTTGAGACAGAGCCTTGCTCTGTTGCCAGGCTGGAGTGCAGTGGTGCAATCTTGGCTCACTGCAACCTCCACCTCCTTGGTTCAAGCGATTCTTCCACCTCAGCCTCCAGAGTAGCTGGGACCACAGGTGCATGCCACCATGCCCGGCTAATTTTTGTATTTTTGGTAGAGACGGGGTTTCACCATGTTGGCCAGAATGGTCTCGATCTCTTGACCTCGTGATCCGCTCACCTTGGCCTCCCAAAGTCTGGGATTGCATGCGTGAGCCACCGTGCCCGGCTGAAGCTCACTTTTGTTGTTGTTTATTGGAGCTTTTCAGTTGATTATCCAGCACTTTCTAGGTATATGGTTATTTGCAAATAGTAATTAATTGACCTCTTCCTTTTTATACCTTTCATGTCTTTTTATTTACTATTACCTTTAAGACAGTATTTTTAAAATATTGACAGAGGCTTATCTTTTGGCAGGAATGCCAGCCCATTAAGTATAATGCTTGTTTTGGGCTGAAAAAACTCTGTGTGTGTGTATGTGTGTGTGGTCATTTTAATGTTCAATTCTGTATCTCCCATTTTTAAGAAAGAAGATTATCGGTCTTTTTCAGCATCTATAGAGATGCTAAAAATATAACTTTTCTTCTTAAATCTTTTAATAAATTAATTATATTAATATATTAACATTTCTTAATATTGAACCATTATTGTATTTCAGGAGGCTATTTAGTTATACTGAAGTGACCATTCTAAACTTTATTTTATATTTCTTTCAAGATGTTTAAGGAGTTTCACATGTGGCAAACGGAAATATGAAATTTTCTGAGTCATATGAACTAATTTGTTCAAGAAAAATATGCAACCTTTGAAAAATCCTTATGCACTTTTAAGTTTATTATTAATATATTATTAAATATCAAGTGCATTTTAAAATACTTTTTTAGACTTAAGACCATTATATGTACACAGTACAGACTTATTTCGGGTCCTCTGTCCAAATGAAAAAAAATTGTCTTTTTTTCTTTGAAACAGAGTCTCACTCCCTTCACTCAGGCTGGACTGCAGTGGCATCATCAAGGCTCACTGCAGCCTTGACTTCCTGGGCTCAGGTGATTCTCCCACCTCAGCCTCCTGAATAGCTGGGACTACAGGTGTACACCACCACGCCCAGCTAATTTTTCATATTTTTATTAGAGACAGGGTTTCACCATATTGCTTAGGCTGGTCTCGAACTCCTAAACTCAAGCAATCCTCCCACCTTGGCCTCCCAAAATATTGAGATTACACAGTAAGCCATGGTGCCTGGCCTTAAAATATACATTTTCTGTCACAGATTCATAGTTGAACTATGGCCAACAGATTTGAAATGTGTAGCTCTTGAGAAAAAAAAGTGAAGTTAACTTTAAAATATATTTTTTTCTGTTATGTATGTAACCGACACTTTTCAAATTTAAAATTAAAAAAAAAAACAGCAACAATGTATAGGAATTGTAATAAACTCTTGTTGCTTTCACTTCTTTGCATAACTCGTGATTGCCTGTACAAACAAATTAAGCAGGAAGAGGAAGAACCTCCACAATGACATTAGCCTTTCCTGGCCTGTTTTCAGTAGCACATACTTTAGGGGCAATTAAATTCTTTGGTCGAGTAAATCAGGCAAAGCTGAATCCTCACGGGAGTTGCTGAATCTGAAAGAGATTCCTCTATTCCCTTTTGGCTCATGATATAATGATTTGAATATTTCACGAGGGGAAGGAAACCTGGGGTTTACCTCCAAGTTGACCATGAACTTAGTGTGCTACTGTGGATGAGGTTCTTAATCCTCTGGGTCTTTGAACCTGCACATGATGATGTTCGTCACCAGGAGACCTGTGGACATCCATTCTATGTTCACTGACATAAGCAAAATGGAACAGACAGCATGTACAGGGCTGAATTTGTGAGCATGCCCAGGGCTGCTGCAGTTGGGGCGAATCATCTTACCCCTGGGTACCTCTTCACTTGCTCCTGGGAAGAAATTGATTCTCACATGCATGATGTTGCTTTGTGGAAATGTGTGGCACATATCTACAGCTCAGTCCATGCCAGAGCTCCTGAGAGTTGGCTGGGTATGGTGGCTCAGGCCTGTAATCCCAGCATTTTTACTAGAGGCCAAATGGGGAGACTTGCTTGAGGCTGGGAGTTCAAGACCAACCAAAGCAATATAGTGAGACCCCATCACTAATTTTTTTTTTTTTTTTTTGAGATGGAGTCTCACTCTGTCACCCAGGCTGGAGTGCAGTGGTGGCATCTTGGCTCACTGCAACCTCTGCCTCCTGAGTTCAAGCCATTCTCATGCCTCAGCCTCCCAAGTAGCTGGGACTACAGATATGTGCCACCATGCCGGGCTAATGTTTGTGTGTTTAGTAGAGATGGGGTTTCACCATGTTGACCAGGATGGTCTCAAACGCCTGACCTTAAGTGATCCACCACTTCAGGCTTGCAAAGTGCTGGGATTACAGGCGTGAGCCACTGGGCCCGGCCAATCCCATCACTATTTAAAAAATAAACTTCTTGAGAGCAACCAGCAACTTTCTTCCTAACATTTTCTCCTCAAAAAATACCTTTTTATTAGCTGAGCATGGTGGCATGCACCTGTAACCCTGGCTTCTCAGGAGACTGCAGCGGGAGGGTCATTTTAGCTCAGGAGTTCTAGGCTGCAGTGGGCCATGGTCACAGTACTACACTCCAGCCTGGGTGACAGAGGAGGCTCTGTCTCAGAAAAAAAAAAAAAAGGAAGAAAAAAATAGGCTTTCAGAGGATTGTTTCCAATGTCAGGAATTCATCATGCCACTGAATACTGCAGAATATATGTTCTTTCTCTTGCCTCTTTCCTTACCTTCTTTCTTCTCTACCTTCTTTGTAAAACTATGCCCATAATTGGAATATTTGTTGTTGTTTTCTATCTAGACTTCGGGATAACTCTATTGTTTGCCTGGAGGCTGCTTCAGCAGTAGTTTGGTCCAAAAGGAATGACCTCTTTACATACTGACTTCATTTAGCTTATCTTGTTATTTCTACTCACGCACCCATTCTCACAAAACACACACACACACATATGCACACACCCCACTCATCTATGACTTCCTCATGATCTCGTTATTAGCTACGTATAAGAAAAAACAGTCTCAGTCAAATGTGTGGGCACTATGGCTAAAGCATCACTCTGATTCTAGGGAATGTGTTTGCAGATTTATTATATTACTACACATAAAGGAATTACAAAACAAGTTTTCCAACCTTCAGTGTTTCTTTTCCTTTTCTGGTTGTCTTTACATTGTGGTTTAACACTGTTAGTTTTAAAACATGCCAGATTTTACATACATATATATATATATGTTACAACACATTACACACCAGGTCTCTTTCATGAATCAAATATAAGATGTTTTAGTGATGTAAAAGAGAACAGGTGAACCAATAATGAACTAATGATTTATCACTCACATGTGTTTACAGTACAAATCCTTTCCTTTTCAGAAAACCCTTGAAAATTTTTAAATAGTAAGGTACTTGGAGTGCTGATACTTGACTTTCAATTACTTTAGTTAAAACACATTAATATACAGGTAAAGTAGCATGATTTATAACTTTGTGCCTACCTATTGAGAGTTGGGGTTTATTACAAGGTTCTAGAATTATGCTCTTTTCCTCCAGCCCTCTCTCTGTCTAGCACTGTGCCCGTAATAGTTAATCAGTGTGTTCTAAATGAATGAGTGAAAACGAGTATGTAAATGGATGAATCAAATTATTAAGGAATAATGGAATCAATGGACAGATGAATTCACTGTGACTGACAGCTTGAATCAAGCCAAACCTAGACCAGCAGTCAAAAAACAAATCATCAAGGCCAGGTTTTAAGTCAGGAAATTGGCAAGTGAAATACTGAGAAACATAGACTATTATCAGCACCTGTGAAAAGAAAGGAAAAAAAATATGTAGACTGTTAGATTGCTGTGTCACTATAGATTTTGGTTTCTCTCTCTCTCTCTCTCTCTCTCTCTCTCTCTGTCTCTACCCTCCCCCCCCCACACACATACACTCCTGAATTTATCACAGCTGTTTATCTAGTACCCTCCCTCATTTCCTTCATTCATTCTCATTGCCCTTTTGTAGTTGAGGAAAGTGAGCCATTGAAAGACTGGGCCTCTGAGGCAATTTAAGAAAATGAGACAAAGATTCCTAAGTAACCAGAAAATTCATCAATATATTGACTGTAGTCACTGCCAATAGAAACCCCTTGAACTCCATCTGAGACAATATATTATGTGATCCTTACTATAAGTATTTTATTTTATTTTATTTTTTATTTATTTCTTCATGCATTCATTTATTTATTTATTTTGAGACAGAGTCTCACTCTGCTGCCCAGGCTGGAGTGCAGTGGCGTGATCTCGGCTCACTGCTACCTCCACCTCCCAGGTTCAAGCGATTCTCTTGCCTCAGTCTCCCGAGTAGCTGGAATACAGAAGTGCGTCACCACACCCAGCTAATTTTTTGTATTTTTAGTAGAGATGGGGTTTCACCATGTTGGCCAGGATGGGCTCGATCTCCTGACCTTGTGATCCACCTGCCTTGGCCTCCCAAAGTGCTGGGATTACAGGCGTGAGCTACTGCGCCCAGGCCACCTAGCTAATTTTTGTATTTTTTGTAGAGATGGGGTTTCACCATGTTGACCAGGCTGATCTTGAACTCCTGACCTCAGGTGATCCACCCGCCTCGGCCTCCCAAAGTGCTGGGATTTCAGACGTGAGCCACCACACCCAGCCTCTATAAATATATTAAACCTAAGGTCAGAGTTAAGAATAGAATGTTGATGTTCTCACTCATAGGTGGGTGTTGAACAATCAGAACAC